>VZRE01001261.1:122741-223465 GCA_013396775.1 Cephalopterus ornatus
GGTTGCAGGCGCCGGGGCTCCTGCTCAGTCCCTGCCCGCGAGTCCCCGGAGGTGTCCGTCGCGCTGCGGTCCCTCAGTGCCCGCGCAGCAGGGTGACAGTGTCCCCGCTGGCCCCGTCAGTGCCGCGTCCCCGCTTCGGCGGCCGCCGCCCTTCTCGTCCCGCGGGAGGCCGGGGCAAAAGCACGGAGGGCGGGTCGGAAGTGGCGAGAGCTCGCCGGCCTCGAAGGCGGTGCCTCCGTGATGGGGCTGGAGCCGGGGTCTTCGGCTAGGGCCGCCCCTCGGAGCGCGGAGAGGGCCGGCCCCCGAAACCCGAGCGGCGGGGGGGGGCGTTACCGCGGCCGGGCTGGCAGCGCCGCCCCCCGCCCGCCTCCCTCTTGCTGCTGCCGGGGTTTTTCTTGTGCTGTCCCTGGGGCTAGCCGGCCGTCCGGAGCCGCACAGGCGGGCTGCAGGGTTGGGCTGGGCTGGACTGGACTAGCTGCCGGCCATGGCTGGCTACCTCTCCCCCGGCGCGTACTTCTACGCCGAGGAGCAGGAGTACCTGCAAGCCTACGAAGATGTCTTGGAGAGATACAAAGGTAGGGCAGCTCTCCTCGTGCCACCGCAGCCTCCCGGGTGGCAGCTCGCTCCGCCGGGTGTGGCAGCTGCGGACCCAGAAGGCTACGGCGCTGGCGGCCAGATGGGGACATTGGTGGCCCCGAGTTGGGTTGATCTGGGGGCGGCGGACGTGGGCGGTATCTGCGATAAATAGAAATACCGTGTCACCTCACCAGTGGGTGACACGCTCTCTCGTGTGTTTAAAAGTCTGTTTTTCAAGGCAGTGCGGGCACAGCGGTTTACCTCTCGATGTACATTCGTATTTATTTTTACCTTTTTATTTATTTATTTACTTGTTTTTGGTGGTCGGGCAAAAAATGAGCATAGGTCCTGTAGCACCTGAGTTCATCAAATACTGAAAAATAAGGAAAAAGCACGTTTATTGTAACAATGATACACACAGCTAATTTCATCTTGCTAGAAATGTAAATTATGTTGATTTATTAAATGCATCAGGATGTAAGGAGTGGTTTGGATGATTCATTGCTGTTTTTCAATACATTTGCTCGTACTAAATCTAAAGAAGCTTATCAGAAGTGTTACAGGGCTGATTTTAATTCAAGTGCAAAAGGGATGGAGTCAACTGCTCAGATTGAACCTTCATCCCTGAAATAGTCTTTACAGCATGTCACAGCATATGCTGATATTTGCAGTGCTGAGTCCTATTGTAATGTTAGAGAATGAGGTAGGTTAGATTTCATATCTGATTTTTTTCAGCTGTGGGTTTCCAGTCACTTCTGAAGATTTTTGTTAAATGATTTCCAGTGATGGGAATGGGAGTGGCATAGTTTAAGACAGCTTGATTTGAAGATACTGATAATGAATTTTATTTATTCCAGGTTGCTAGTGGTAATATTTTGAAAACTAAACCCTCTACATATGGTTACTTTGACTATGAGATCTTGCCTGGTCTGAGTCTACTTTATACCGATGTCACTTGCAATTTCATATGTCATTAACAGTATTGACTAATGACTCCTTTGTGTCTGTTGCCCGTTGTGTCAATGCAGCTATGGAGCATGTGCACTGTTTCTGTACTGAAATGCATTAGTACATTTTAGCTGAGAGAAATAATTACCATTTGTTTATTACCATCATCTTCAAAAGAACATCTTTATTCCATTCTCCGCTATTTTTTAGGTCAATTTATATGTAGCTGAACTGATTTTTGCAGAATTTTAGTGGACTGTTTACTTTGTAAATAAACACTGAGAAAACTTTGTTTTTCTGTTCTGGTTCTAACCCAAAGCACAACTATTATGCCTTGGATTACCTTTGATTTCTTGCTAGAATCAGGTCTAATAAGGTTCATACGAGTTTGTCTACTTGCTTAAAAACCTGGGAAAGAGATTAAGCCTCATTTCCCCTATTTCAAGGGGAGCTTTATCAGGAAAAGGGCTGAAAGATTTAGTTTTCACGTGTTGGGGAACAAAAGGATTTTAATTTAACTCCAAAAACTAATTTACATATCTATAAGAAATAAGCACATTCTGAAAGTATTTGAGTGTATAATGTTGTGGTGGTAACATTGAGTCCATTCACATGCTATTTTCAGGGACAGCCAAATCCTGAAATTATTCGGAAGGATCCAGTTTCTGTTGTCTTAGTTTTCAATGTCATATTTGGTATACTGTTATGCTGTGTTTTGCTACTCAAAGTATACTTTATTCAGCCATTTGGAGCAGAGGTAAAGATTTGGACTTGTTTTAATTAAGATATATTGGAAACCTGGAAAACACATTATTTTTTAAAATGTGTTTCCAAGCCAGTCATGATTTCCCATTTGAGTCCCAGTAGTATGACTTCACTACAGCGATTGTTGTTCTGATGACTTGCTATGGGAGCTGATCTAATCAGAAAAGAATTGCTACAATATAGGCTTTGAAGAGGGAGTGCCATTTCTCTGAATTTCTCATTTTTGTCAACACCTCCTTTAGTAACTTTATTAATCAAATGCAGATCTTATTGACTTTATAAGATGAGCTGCAATCTATAATTTTAATGCTGATAGTTCTTTTTTCTTTTTTTTTTCCTTTTTACAGTCTGCAGAACACTCTTGTACTCATCTAGGGCATTATCAGGGTGCCAGATTATCTATGCCCCAGCTGTTGAGTACTGTAACTAGCAGAGTCAGCTGTACAAAATTCATTGCCTGTCTTGGAAGGCTTGGGATCATATGATGCTGCATCATTAAGATGTTGATTTAGGAAGATAAAAAATGCCCTTTTTAAATGTAGAAAAGTGAAACTTTACTTTTCATCCTTTTCTGCAGCCAAGGTAGGCTGCAATCTTGAAGACCTTGCAATACCAAGAACCTTGTTGCTTTAACAGTTGAAAGCAGGATATTTGTGTGTCGTGAAATTCTGTCAGCTGATTGCATGACAGTAAATAATTAGGCAACTGTCTGCTAAATCTGAGATAGCACAGAAGTGCTGTTTGCTATGGGAGAAGAGAGTGTTATTTTCTGATTCCTGGTTCTCTCAGTTGCTGGTTGTCGATTTTATTTATTTATTTATTTTTAATTCACTCGTGTAGTAAATATTTGACAATATTTCTGAAGCATTTTGGTGGAGAAAAGAAGTCGTGTTATCTCAGATGATTCAAAAATCCTATTGAATCAAGCTACTTATTCAGGGGAAAAAAAAGCTTCTTTATTGGTAGCACCTTGAAGCATTCAAAGGCAAAGCCTTTATTGTGAGAGTGGCAATAAAACATCTAATGAAATACGTAAAACGCTTCAGTTAAACTATACATCTTGTTTGTGGCTGAATAGGAAGATGAGAAATTGTACAAATATTTTTTAAATATTTTTAAATATTTTTCGACTTTATCTCAAACTATATTTGACTCTAGGAGGTGGTAAAGAACTTAACTTACAAAGCAGCAAGAATAACTATCTCACCGTTGCCTGGGAACAAAATTAATAAAATTGTTAGCTGCAGCATTCTTGATAAGTAAGAAAATGTCCAGTAGTATTTCATATACATTTAATTGTTAAAACATTAAATGCCACCTCTATCCAATGGCATAGTTATGCATTGTTCCATACCATCATTATTTGAGCATTAAATATTTGAAGATCACCATTTTAAGCTGTAAATGCAGTACGTTCATTAGATTTCCTCTCCTATAAATCAGAAGTAATCAATTTATATATATCATCTCTCTGAAATGTTTAGTTATTTCAATAAAGCTTCTTAATATATTTTTCAGTTGAGGTAGTAAACATTTATTTGAGAAACAGTTGCAACAATCTTCTTTTTACTGTAAGATTTTGAACAATTGGGTAACTAAGTTGTCTCCTTTGACATCGTTATTGTGGGCACATCTGTTAATGAGCATGTGCTTGTGGTATCTGAAAAAGAGCTAATTCATGGAGTTAAATGTTGAATAAATCACACTTACTGAATAATGTTCATACAATCATGTAAGCTCTAAAAGTTTAAAATATATAGGGTTATTTGGGCCATGCAGACCTTTAAAGGCTGTAGATTTATATATCTACATCTATAGGAAACAGATCTAGTAGGAAATTACGCTTGATGTGACTGCCCATGAAAAACACAGCTTTGCGGGTCAGGGGGGCTCACTAAATCATTGCTGGGAAAGGTATCACATGAATATTTTGTTTGGATCAGGTGCCTGATTAGGGCTTCCTTTGGGTACTTTGGGCTCACTGCATAGCCTCTGTCTCTGTAGGAAGGAGGGGCAAGTCTGGGACTGGAGAAAGCAAAACTTGGGTTGGGTTGTTTAAACTACGGTACACTGTGTTTCACTATTGGCATTGCTCTCTTGCTTTAAAAAGATCTGTAATACTACACATTCAGCTGAAGCACAGCAAACAGCTCTGGTTCTGTGTTCTGAGAACAATGACGCTGGAGATGGACGAGAGCTAGCGGGTCATCTGATGCATTTTATTGCCTGTGTAGGGTTCAGAAGCAATGTAGTCTGTTCTAATGATTGATTGATGGTACTGTCAAGTAAAGCTGTTCTGACATTGTTTGGGTACAGTTTTTGAATTAAGATAAACAATTGATGCCTGTCATGCATCTCCCTTGAGCTGAATTCAGGAAGGGAGCATTTGCACGGAATGGTTTTTGTGCATCTGAAAATGAACTGCTGCTGCATTTTAGGAATTTGGAGGCTCTTACATGTGTTCGGTATCAGACTTAGTCCAGAGATATTCTTCTTCAGAGGTGGCTTCCTAGAGCAAAAGACAGAAGAGGCCCTGACGGGTGCTCCTGGGTTTGGAATCTGTGAATTTCTAAATTTCCTCATTTATGCTTTGAAGTTAGGGACCTGAATTTTCAGTCAGCAGAAATCTTGCTCTTTGGGCGCTTGGCTGTGAACTATTTGGATCTCCTGCTTCAGGACTTCTGATTTTGAACAC
Source organism: Cephalopterus ornatus (assembly GCA_013396775.1). NCBI lineage: Eukaryota > Metazoa > Chordata > Aves > Passeriformes > Cotingidae > Cephalopterus > Cephalopterus ornatus. The sequence goes on from VZRE01001261.1 coordinate 127,726, forward strand.
AGAAGGAAATCCTGATTGATTAGGTGCTTTTAATTTCTTTTCCTTCTTTGGCATAACAAAAGCTCATGCCAGATATGTGTTAGTTTTGCAAGGACTTTCCACAATGGATGGTTTTCTCTGACCTCTTTCAGGTGCTGGTAGTAACTAGCCTTGGAACCGATCACTTTTCTTTTTTTTTCTCAAATGGGAAAGTGTTTTTTGCTGACTAGTGGAGGGCACGTGTGGATTATCCAGCTGCATGTCACCTAATCCTTTCTTTGCCACTGTGCAAATCTTCAGCAACAAGACACTGTTTCCCATGTTCCTAGTACATTTCCTTCAGCAGGTTAGCCTCCTGGGAAGAAAGGATTTTAGCCAGAAGACAATGTTTTCAATTAGGGATGGAAACATAATAGCTCTTGTGCTGCCTGAAGTCAGCCAAAATTAATGGACAACTTGGGCCACATAAAAATATAAAACTTGCAGTCTTACTCTATTTCAACATCCTCTTTATTTAAGCGGAAAGTTTTAACTTTTAAAGTGCTTGGAGATGGGATATCTTGTTGGGTGCATTTCATCCTAAATAAGAACCAGATCTTGCTGATTTGACTTGTATGAGCTCCTCACTTGAGCAAAGTTGAAGAGGTCTTGGAGTAAAATAACAAGAACCTGAATGTTGGCCAATTCAGTGAGGTTTGTCTGTGTAAAGGCCTCAAGATGTGGGCAGCAGCTTCTGACAATGAGTTTGATATACATAAACTACAGTTGCTTCTCCATGATTTTAATAGGTTCCTGTTGGGTTGACTAAGGCAGACAGAATTTGCCTGTCAATTCAAATATCTTTGGTGGGTGAATTGGAGGCAGAGATCTAAGGTCTGCTTTGTTGCTTTTCTGGTACTTCCCAATTCCCACTGAGTCAGCAACATCTTTAAATAGAGCTCACAGGAATATTCTATAATTCTTTTTGTAGGGTGAAAACCAAGAGGTGGTGAAGGATGAGAGGGGGGGGAAAAAAGGGAAATAAACTTCAGTCATTATTGTATTAAAAAGCTTCTTTTGGCTCAGTTTATATTTTTTGTTGAGGTGTTTGCAATTGTTAGCTGTGATCTAGCTGGGTTATTTCTAGTGATATTGTGCTTGGAAACCAGATTATGCATTATTTTTTCCCCTCTACACTATTTAGAACAGGCCTGATTTGAGGAATTTATTCCACCATTTCAACATGTACTTGGAATTAAGTGTGTTGTAAAATAAAAATGGGCCTATTCACATGCTTTTAAGTGCAAGTATTTTATAAGTTCAGGGTTAAAAGAATAAAGTTTTGTAAAGGTCAAATATGAATGCAGCTTATTGCTGCATGCCTGAAATGTTTCCTGTAAAACATCATTAAAGCCGTTTAATTTAACAAAGCCTTGATTTTCTGTAGTGGGTGAAAATATTCGTGTACTGAATGCTTCCAGTCAACCCAGCTTTCAAACAGGTGAAACAATGCTTACAAAGACACTTCAGTCTGCTGGTCAAATCCTGAAGGGCATGTTAATAGCCAGATCTTACAAGCTGATCTGTGTAGGCAGACTCTGGTGCTTTTGTGGAGTAAGACTGCCTTTAGAAACCCACCCATGCAAGCCTCTTCCCAAGACTGGGGCTCAAGGAATAGCTCAGCCTTCGATAAGGCATATTCCTGGCTGAAATTTGCCCTCCTTTAGGGTGTTCTAATTTGGCTGTAGCTGCATTAAAAGCAAATCAGTATGTTTCCAGTTTTAATTTTACAATACCTGGTGAGTACATAATTTTGCTGTCAAGCATTTGTCTATCAATTCTTTGGATTTTGTATAAGATGACAATAGCTGCCAGTAAATCTGTGAGAGGATGAAGATCCTAGGCAAATATGTTGAGGGTTAAATTCTGCACATTGCAATCACACCATTAGTGTAACTATTTCTGTAAGACAAGGAGAATTAGGCCTCTGATGGACTTTCCAGTGGCATAGGCCCAAATCATGAGCTTGATTTATAGCCACATGTCCCTTTTGAACTTTTTTGCTTGCCTTTAAACATATCTTCATTGTTCAGTTTCATAGTTAATGTAAAATTACAGGATTTAATGATCTGTTCTGCAATGCATATAAATATAGATCAGCAGTTAAATGGGGTTCATAGCTTAATCGTGTTGGAAAACTAAATTAGTTTGGCCTGAGGTTCAGGTATCCAGCTATCTGACAGCTATGACACTTTGCACCACGTGGATCTAAAATTAGTAGAGCTCTTCTATACTGGGATTAGAGAGATGTGTATATATTTTAGTTCACAAAATAGGTAAAAGTGTGACCCTTCATGTACAGCTTTCAGAGGCATGTTTTGGGCAATTTGCAGATGAGTGTATAGGTGAACAGAGTAGCACCAGAGAGTTTCTTGCTGGGTACTGAAATGAATATCCTGAAAGTCTGTCTGTAGACTTTGCTTCTGCCTGATCAGATTACCCTCTGGGTGTTCCTCATGTGACAAGGTCTCTTAGGCATGGTAGAAGCAGCATTAGAAATTGAGTGTGATCATTTGGACAGACATTTTGCTGTAATAATAATAAAGCATCCTGAGCGGTTTAGCAAAAGAGCTTTATTGAAAGAGAAATGGCAGTTGCAATGCAGGGCTTTTTATTCAAACAAAATCTCTGTTAAGTTTAGTGTGGGTCAGGAACTTAGCTATTGATGCTTGTAAATATTTAATGCCTTAAATTACTTTGTCTTTAGATAAATTTTTAATCTAGAGATAAAGGGTTTACATTGCATCCTAGAAATTAGGAAATGACTAGAGCATTTGTCTGGAGAAGCCACTGCTCTGTAGTCGTGTATAACTTCAGGGAATGGGGTATTGTTGCTAAGGTAGTTCTGGTTTCAGACTAGGACGTTTTCAAAAGCACATACAGCAATGTGATTACTAGTCCCAGTGACTTCTAATTGCAATTAGGTACTTAACTGCTGTTTGTGCCTTGGAAATTCTCTCCCAAGTGACTATACATTGTTCAGATCATAACCTGATGCTGGAAACTGTTTCATAATACCATGTATTACAGATTAATTCTGCATTTAAAATACAGTTTTTAAAATGTTTTAAATATGAAAACTTCACTGGAGAAAAATTAATTATAATTTTTAAGGTTGATTTCCGAATTAAAAAGAACATGTATTTCAAACATACAGAAATTTTCTTTGTATTTTGAGCAGACTTGTTTCTCAGGCTTTGTGTCTTCTGCCCTCTTCATTCAGTTTTTAACAAAACAGTTGCTGAGAAACATTTGTTGTCATTGGGGGTAGGTTTTTGTTTTTCTTCTTTACAGGAAATTTTTGTCTGTCTCCAGTTTACACTAGAGTTAGAGCAGCATTTGGCTCAGTATCTCTTTAAAGGAGAGAAAAACAGATACACACAATCTACAGGAAGAAAGCCAAAGTTGATTAGGTCCCTTGATGAAATTACCTTGTAATTTTCCCATGCTCAACAGGATACTTTTGCATTGTTCTGTTTCAATATTCTAAAATAGAGCCCTTGTTAATGAAGTCCATATACTTCTTGTGGGGCCAGATCTAGCCTACCTCTAAGAATATCAACCCGAATTCTCATTTTCTGCTGTTGCAAATTGTATTAAATGAAATCACATTGATTATTGTAAGCATTGTATGTTTCTACTTAAATTGTACATTTATTTTTGCTTTCTCAAGGATATACATTTCCTTCAGACCTTGGATTACTCTGAGTCCAGCCATCTAACATGCTATTTAAAGTGGGTGTACAGTAGGACTGAGCAGCATCAAAACAGTTATAATCTGAGTTATAATCTAATTTATAAAGATTACATTAGTGTTGTAGAAACAATACATATTTATGCCTTGATATTTTGATTGTCAAACTGAAACATTTCTTTGCTTTGGGAACCACAAGAGAATTTGAAGAATTAAGTTTATGCTCTGAGATCGTGTGTCTCTACAATAATTTGCGATTGAATAACAAATGTAAGGATTTGATTAAATAACAATAGCAAGTGGGGAATAATTTTTATTCTAAGCTTGAAATGTACTTTGAATTTGGTGCCTAGATTTTTGTAGCCATTTCAGTGGCCAACATTGTGAATGGCCTGTTGGAGATCTGAATGTGTGATTAAAACTTTGATGGATCTTTGTATAGTTTGTGCTGGATGTTGAATTTTTTCTTTGTATTTCCTCAACCAACACACTTTGAGCCTACTCACTTTTGATCTTTGGTCAGTTACTTTTTTGGGGGGCATACTTCTTCATTGGAGGTTGGGGGAAGATTTTATCTTTTTAAAAAGACTTTGTTCGTAGCATCTGGAAGACCCAGTGTGATTCTGTTACTCTACCTTTGTTTCACCTTTCTTCCTTCCTTCATCACTTTCAAGTTAAATTTTAGCTGTAGATTGGATTCCTTGTGGGCCCGCACCTACCAAGTGCATGCAGAAGATGGACTTGCATTGAGGAGCTTCTTGTAGGGCACATTTGCACTCTCCAGTACCAACTTTGCAGAGGAGTGAATTGTACTTCTTCGTCAGGCTGGTTCTTCCCTCCCATGGTGGAAAAGGAGAAGACCTGTATTCCAATCTCCTCCTATCTGCCACTGGCCCAGAGAGCACCCTGGAGCACTCACTCTGGTCCTAGAAAGCAGTGTGGGCTTCACTCCCTGAACTGTACTTGAAACTGTAGAGAAATCTTTAAGCTTTTCCTTGTCCTAATCAAATGTAAGAACTGTTTGTGTGTGGAATGAGATTTCTCAGGTTATGTGCCTGTGTGCTGGTTCCTGCTGTGGGCTTGAGTTCCTAGAATCAGGATAAAGGCTGACTGGGACTTGAGTATCAGGTAGTGTACTGCCGTGCTGGTGTCCTACTGTGAGAGAATTTCAAGCAGAGTTTAACGCCCTCAGGGAAAGTATAAAGAAAGGCAACACCAACAAGGGGACAGACACTAGCATGGTTGCTTAGTCTGAAATGACTGTATTTCTTTTGCTACTCTGACTTGCACCCGGGTGGGTGAGCATTGCTGTTCAGGGTGAGAGTGTCAGTCTGGTTTTGCATTGCCGGTGAAGGCAGTGCACCTCCCTGTTGTGTGTGACCAAGTTAGTTATGGAATGCACCAAGATATTTTCTATATCTTAACTGCATTTGAAACTCCAAAGATGTTTTTTCCATGTAATGGCTTAATGACTTGACTAATAAATAATATTAAGTTTGATTTGTTTGCTTTTTTTCCTTCCTAGTAAATAAACACTATTCACTTTTTACTATTTATATTTATTTACTATTCAGTAAATAAACAGTATCATACTATTTATCTCCATGACTAGGAGTTAGTGTTGACAAAGGCTTAGATGCTATATGAAATAATGGAGTCTGCTTGCAATTTGATTTTGTCAGTCTAGCAAATATGCAAAAGGCAGTCTAATTAACATTTTTGGTATTTTCATATTTTCTTTTTGTATTTCAGCTAAAGTACTCTTAGTTTTGTATTTCATCTTTAAAAATCTTAGCTTCTACAATCTCTTTATACTTCTAAGTTCTTTCTGTGCCATAGTACTAAAGCATTTAATGGCTGTACATGCACTTCAGTGCTCTTACTACTGATGTTCTTTGATGTGTGATTGCACATAGTACTTTTGTTGCATTACTGTTTTAAGTAGTATGTCTTTGATATGTATTTAAGAATTGCCTTTGATTTTTTTTTTTTAATCTTTTAGATAGTTTTTGAATACCAACTGTAAGATTTATTGATCTTCGGACAGTTAGGAGACAGTTTTCCACTAATGGTCTTGGTAGTTCAGAGATGCTTATCTTCTTATTTTTCATTACCAGTGTTTTTTTACTTTTTGTTTAAATAATATTTCATATCTTGCCATTGTCTAATAATCTTTCTAGTTTCAGTGAGTTAGTTTATGAGTCTTAAAATTTTGGAGTTCTCTCAATCTGAACACATTTGTATCATGAGACAAAATCGAATTTTTTGTTTATTGTCTTTTCCAAATCTGTGATCAATGTAGAATGCATTGTTGACTTCTGGAAAACCACACCATTCTTCTCATTGGAAGGCAGCCAAAATTCAAGACTTTATTATTCTGTAAGTAATTTTTCAGGCTACAAAAGGATTGTGTACTGTATCTAGTTGGTTTTAGTAAGCTTTTGGAAATGTGTCAAATTTCCCTGTATTTACACACACACATATATAATATATATGTAAATATATATGTGTATGTCAGTATGTATATGTGTATATATACCCATTGACACACCCTAGGTTTTTCTTTAACTCAGAGAATGTCAAACAATTATGGAGGAATTTGGTTTATCATGACAGAAATTATGGCAATTTGGCATTATATTGTCAGTACTTTCCCCAGTTTTTTAGGTTTGTGGGGGTTTCGTTTGTTTGTTTGTTTTTGTTTTGTTTTTGTTTTAATTTACGCTATCCAGTTACTTTTGATTGGAACTGATCAGAGTTATATCAATAATTTCTCAAGCTTCTTCATTTATTTCTTCCAAATAATTTGGAGAACAGTAATGTATTTTAGTGTAAGTTTTTGTAAGCAGTTTTTTTCTCTGACACCTTAAGTTCTTTCTGAATTTGTAGTAAGTTGATGGTAGTGGGCAATGCTTGTAGGTGGATGTGTTTAGGTTTCCTGTGAGGCTACATCACTTATTCTTTGAGATTCCTTCCTGTGATGGAACTTGGTAATTTTTCTGTAAAGGAGGCTGTGCTGAGAGGAAAAACAAATTGTCGCCTTAAAGATTAGGTGCTTTCTCAGTAAAGAGATCATTCAGATGCTTAGCCATTGCAGTGGCATGTCTAGTCTTACTGCCTCCCTGATTCTGATCATCCATGAACATGTGTGTTATTGTCTGATTTTGTAAAAAAATTCTCCTTTCTTTTTGGTAGGTACAATATCTCCTGCTTTGTTTGTTACTCTGCTTTTTCCTGCCGTTGGCTAATAAAGGCTTCTGTCTCGCTAAGGATAAGTTTCTGCCATAACAAACTTGTGTAGCACGTGTTTTACTGTCTCTTTACTTGTTAGCATTGGACATTTAGATTAGTAGTCTTCTGGTACCAAAGTAAATTATACTCCCTAATGTTTGTGTGAAAAGGGATCAACACTGCACTCTTTTCTTTTTTAAAAATTACTTAATAACTTCCCTCCATCTTCTAACAATGTTTATGGTACCTGTATAGGATGGGAAAGTTTTAGAAAAATAGGAGCACATGTGTATTGTAAAGCAAAAATTTCCCGTAGTACCCTAATATTTTCTTGTTTTATCTTGTTGAGATATGTATTTGGGCAGTGTTGCTTTGATTTCAGTTACTCCTGCTTCTGTGTGACTTACCTGTTGTGCTTTACTGTTTTATAGCTCTAAAACAGGGTTATTTTTAATATAAATTGGCTGTTTGAAATCCAACATCACTTTTGACACCTGAAATTTTAACTACAGTAAGATTTTCCACTGCTTGGTAGCCACATATTAATCTTTTAAAATTTTTCTAAAACTTGAAGATGACATAAGGAGTGTCATCCTTGTTGTTAAATACTAGTGATAGTATTGTCCAAAATACTGACAGTACATTCTGTAACCATGTAGATAAGTGTCTTGTTAAATTATATCTTGAGGCAACTAAACAAAACAAAAGCTGAGTCATGGTTTCAAGATTTAACCTTTTAAAATTAGCAGTATAATTTCTTTCTGATTTGGAAGGCTCTAATGACATTTTTATTAACTTTGGTAACTACATATTTATATTTTACTCTTCTCCTGATTGTTTTGCCCATGCTGAATGTTTCCTGATGGGCATTGTTGGCTGCTTTGTGAAGACTGGCATCCTTCATGATCTGGTTCTTCCTGTGAGTTTGTAAACAGGAATTTTTGTATGTCAGTTGCTGCTGATATTTTTAGTATGACAACAGTTTTATCTTCAAGCAGAGCATTTTATCACATACATTGGGCCCCTTTTGCTTTTGACATCAGGCTGAAGCTATTTTTATGTTTAAATTGGTATCACGGCTGCTGTTAGTGTTGGTTTTGTCTGGGCCCTGAGGGTGGTAATGGGCTCGTCTGTCCCAGCCCACCCTGATGGGCTCACCCACCATCCCACAGTCTGGGACCCTACATCAGCCTCCTGGGAATGAACCCCCTAGTGATGCTGCAGCAGGGCTGGTTTCCAGCTCCCCACAGCCCAACACTGTGGGGCCCCACTTGTTTTTTATTGTTTCGTCCTGCCCACCCCCCTCCCTCCATTTCTGATTGGACTAAAATGTAACACCAGTAAAATATTTAATTCAGAAAGTGTAGATCTCAGAAAAACATTTAGAGAATATGGAGTATGTGAAGTCTTGAAAGGAAGGTGAAGAATTGAGATAAATATGCTACCTTTATATGATGACTTGACAGGAAGATCAAATGTGTGCTTGAAGATAATGGCTTTTATTATTATCATTAGCAGTGTCTAATTACTTCAATCTAACAGTCCAGTGATGGAGAAGGAATAGCTGTAGAACAAGTTTATTGCACAACTTAAAAGATTCTGAGAAGTGACTTTAATAAGACACTAGCGGGGTGGAAGATCTCTCTTAGGAGCTAGGAGAGGCTCATGCTTCATGCATATATATTGTCTGTTTGAAAAATATTTAGTTAATGTTTAGAAAATACTATGATTCTTGAAAGAAATGCTCTGCAGTGTGTTGTTATGGTGATTTGATACCCACCCCTCGGACAACCCAGTGCACAGAAAGCTCCTTTGTCTGGTGCAACCAAGAAATGAAGTCTGAGAGGTACTAAAGCCTTAAAGCAAACTCAGTGATTGTTTGGCAGTATGGGCACATGCAACAAAACCATATAGAAGACAAAGGACAAAATCCAGTCCTAAATCCTATCTAAGTTGGGATGCGTTGTACAGTGGTCCAAGTTAGCTGCTCTCCATCACTGCCAACTTCTTTAGGCACCTGAACTGTGAGGAGTAATAGTGTATCTGTGTCTTCTCACAAATTGCATTCCCAGAGATGATACTCTTGACCTCTGCCTAGGGTTCGCCATATGCTGAAAGTCAGATAGCAAACTGCCTGAATGTTTTCTTTGGTTTACAAACCAGGGAAACCTGATCCAAAACTGAATGCTGATTCTGTGTTAATTTGCATAAGAATAACAGTGATTTGAGTATCTGAGAATTAGATGTAATTTTAGGCCTCTTTGAGCTTGAAGAGTTTTGATTATCTGCAACCCAGAATGACATGAATTTTTTGGTATTTGGGTAGGAATATAATATTTTTCTTTTAAAACTGAGTTAGTGGGTGAACATGTAGGAGTACAAGGGCTGAAAGGAAAGAAAGTAATAGACTGGTGTGTGGGAGAGGATAGTGTAGGTTCTGATCTGTGCCTCTAAAGATGTCATTGCTTTTTGTTCATTGATGTTTTTTGTATTCATAAAATCAAAGGATAGGATCAAATACTGAGCTGTACTCAGTGTATGGCAACACTTTCATGAGGTCCCAGAGCCAAAGAAATTTCACTAACATATTCTGCAGTGATGACCCACATAAAATGTAGAGCTGTCAACAACAAGAATACCAAGAGAGGTTATGACTTGGCCATTCGAGGACGTACATGTCTTCACTGAAAGCACTGATAATGTCCTCCACTCTGAGAACAGAGATTTGTGATAGGAAACTAGAAAAATTCCAGCAGAATCAGACTGGCAGACACCTGGAGCAGTTTTTATAAAACAGCAGTGAGGATTTGGAAGATATCAGTGATTTCCCTTCTCCATAATACCTTCTACTGTGTCTGGCTATGAGCATGGAAACTCTGATGAACTTGGGGAGCAGCAAATGCAGGCTGCTCTGTAGGGGACTGGCAGCCCAATGTGATAATTAGGCCAGAAGACACCCTGTCCCCAGAGGCAGCCCCGAAGCTTCTGAGCAGGGCTGGCCTGGAGGGCAGTAGGCAGTTCAGATCCTCCAGGTGTTTTGAGATGTACCCAGGAGTATTAAGACAACTGTCAAGGCTTAGGAGTCTCCAGTAGTGCTGTCACTGGCTTCCCTGGAGCACGGCTAATAAACATCTTGCTACTGAATCTATTTGTACATGTTCCATCACTCATTCCCTCCCCCCCCTCCGATACAATGTTTTACTTCCCTCTGGGTAGGATGATTGTTGCTAACATTGTTACATGTTCCTTAAAGGAGGGAGCTTAGACTGTTTTGCAGCATCCTGTTGCTCCAAAGAGCAGAGTTCGAGTTGTTCAGGTGGACAGAAGATGTATTTATTCCATCTCTATGGATACCAATGTGCTTCCTTGCCTGTCATGATCTGATGTCTCAGTGTAACGTAGGAGGTACTCCAACCAGCCCTGGAGTACCTGCAGCAATAGCTGCAGCAAATGTGTTGGGTTGTGGCTCATTGAGTACTCAGAGAGGGACTGCTGTGTGTAGGCCCATCTGATAGAGATTCAAGTGTGTGTTGAAGTGTAGAAGAGATTCTTGCAAGGTCTTGAACAGTCTTGTTTAGACTTCATTACTGGCAGTCCTTGACCATTTGTTTTGTTAAAAGCAATTTTTTTAAAGTACATTTCAGCTTGCCACCCGGTGATACATTTTTCTGCATCTTGTCTTTATCTCATTATACTAAAGCTTCTCCCAACTATCAAAAAGCCCGTTGCTGTGAGGTCAGCTTGGGATCCTGTGACTTTGAAATTTATGAATCTCCTCTCACATGTATCTGAATGTTGCCTTCATGACCTTATGCCAAATGAAATATCACTTGAGCTATTTTTGATAGTTCTTACTTCAGTAACAAATTTCTACCTGAGTCTCCAAGCAACAACATTTCACCAGGACCATGAAGTTCCTGTGGTTTATTTCTGAATGATGAAATTTTCATCTAAAACGCCCCTTCTTTTTAGAACCACATTTAGTAGAGAAGAAATAAAAACAGGTTTAATGTTCCCAGGTTTTTGATTTTCTTTTTCTGACTTTTGTTCCTCTCTTTGTTTTGGTATGTGGAAATTAAGAAGGCACAGCTGTGTCTTTATAGGTGATATTAAAATGCATAACCTAGTTAATCTTGCCAAGATGCCAGCTGTCTGGTAATATTTTCTTCCAGCTGAATATCAGGGCTGACTCCAGGAGACCAGTTGCTGCACAATCAAAGATAGGTGAGAACTGGAGTTAGTGCAGCAGCAATGTGGTGTAGACTCTAAAGAGCCCAGCAATACATTCAAAATGCTTTGGGCTGAACTTCTGGGTTGGATGTTTCAGCTGCTGCTTGTCCAAGACAGCTGAAATGGCTCTTTCATGTCTATCGTGGAGAGGATGGTGTTGGCCAGTCGTGCAGTGGGAATTACACTGGCTCACTTGCAATAGAGTGTGAGAGTTTTGTACGCAATAATCTAGTAGGGCACAGGGCATGTGATCATTTCTGCCGTTCAGAAATACCCAGCCTCACAAACATCATGGGTTTATGCACTGCCTGTCTGCATCTGAAAGGGCTGTGACTTCTATGTGGTGCAAAACGGACGAGTTGCTCTGGACTAAGATAAAATGAGAGATTACAGTGCATGAGCCAATTTATATTATCTGCCTCATGTGTCTGCTCATGCTCAGTGGTGAAATGGGATGTAACTAACTCTTCTTTTAACAAGCACTGTGCTTCTAGGTACATCTGACATTTGTCTCGGAGTAACTGTGATGCATCTGATATGCTCTGTGTCTCTTTGTTGTGTGGCCTCACAGCACCCCACTTGTCTTGGGAAGGCATTTCCTTTTCCAGAATGCAGCAGATAGCATGATTGATGTTTGCAAGGATTAAAGGTAAGGAGTTCAGGACAGTCACTGTGTTACTTTGAAACCTGGATTAAAAAGTTGAGGCAAAAGTTACTTGCCTTGTGATTACATCAGTGCCAGTAAATTAGTGTGATCAGGACAATTCTGTGACACTGATGCCCACTGCTATGGAAGACCCTTCATCTGTGCGCTGAAATTGTCTTTTTCCCCAAACTGGGGAAAGCCAAACTCTGTTGGGAATGGTGCATGACCCATACTCACCCTGAACTGTGCCTGAGAATAGTCTGGGAGATGGGCAGCTGGCATGGGCTGAAAGCAATTAGGGATATCTCTGTCAAAAACTTACTAGAATTCAGGAATTTAATTCTGTTGACCAGGAACACCAGGCTGGTGTTTAGTTTGCTAGGATGGAGGTAGTCTGGAAACTATCCTAAAAGAATTTTACAAGTTTAGTTTTTTATAATTACTAGGCTATAATAAGTGTCACAGTTGCCTTCTAGTCACAATAGTTAAGCAATCTAAATTCTGATGTCCTATGTTGAGGAGAATTCATGGCAGTAAGATTGGAAAAATGGTACATGCAGATTTAGAGCAAAGACTTTTTATTCTGAATATGAAGCTACAGGGAAATTTTCCAAGTTAATAAGTGTTATTTAATTTGTTAGAATTTTTATTTGTTTGAGAAAGTATTCCATCTGCTTGAATGAGAAGCTTTGATGCTTTTCCTGACCTCTTTATAAGTTGTTGTTTTGCAAGTATGAATTCAATTTATGTTTTAAATGGGTATTTTACAAGGGAGTATTTCATTGCATAGAATAAGCCAACTTAGACCAAAGACATTTCAGGAAGGGTTGAAACATGAAAAAAGATAGGAATTTAATGTTTGGTGCTATTACTACATGTACCAAGCAATGCTTAAATGGTCAAGAAAGTTATATATGAGCATTGAGAAGTTGGATACTTTGCTGAGAAACTAGCGAAGTTTATGAAGTGTAGGTTACAACAAAGGCGCTTGCTTTCTTCTTAGGTCTGATGGGCAAGGAATATGCACTAATACTTGCATATTTTTTTAGTAAGATTTTGATATTGTTGGTAATAGAAAAGTTACTTGAATATTGAAATATGTCAAGTCCATGCTGGAGTTGGCTTTATGTGCAGTGGAAATGTAGCTACTAGTTAAGAGGAGAAAAGTGAATAATTAAAAATCTGCAGCAGTTGAAGTTGCAGCCTTACTTATGATCAGTATTTGCAGAATTGTGTTGTAGTAAAAACTTGGGAGAATGTGAAATGTTTATGAATTGTTTGGTGCTGCTATGCTCTGTCCTGTAGGCTTAGGCAGAGTTGACTATGAAAAGTGCAAAAGTAATTTTGCTTGGTTATGCTAATAGAAGGTTATATTCCTTGGTGTTTGTGTAAAATGAAAAAGATAGTTCTTGAAGGCAAGACCTATTACTTCTAAAAACACCATCAATTTGTATGGAAGGGGATTTTTGAATCCTTCTTTGTATGGAAGAAATTAATTTTATTTTCTCAAAATTGAGGATAATAGGTTTTTTCCCTAAAAATAACTTAACTCCTTGAAGCAGAACAACTGATTTAAGGCTTCTTTAGAAGTTCTTCGGAGAGCACTTATTTGTGTGCTTGTGTACAGACAAACATGTGCTGTGGGTGTGCAGCATTAAATTGTAATTTTTTAATATGTGGTGACCATATATATTCCAAATATTCAGTTGATTAGTTTATGGAAAAAGGATTTTTCTTTTTCTTAAAAAAAATTTCTAAAATGTCAAAATGGCATTTATAGTTTGGAAAAAAGACTAATTTGGCAACTGCAAAAAAAAAAAAGTAGTAAATCATCTAGCCTGTCACTGGTACTTGGGAATTGCCAGTCACTCTGCTATGCATGGACATGGAATGTGACATGGAAATGACTGTCAGTCATCAACAGAATTTGGACAGCCTCTTGGAAATCCTGTGGTAGCCCATAAGTGTTTTTAGCCACCAAGCCTGAGGGACTGTGACCTTTCCAGAAAGACACGGGGATGTGCTTTGTATTCCATTGAATGCTAGGAATCATGGATATCCCTGAAATGTCTCTTGCTCTCTACAGGGCCCTGATCACCAGCTCACACTCTCCTGGTGGGATGCTCCAGCTTTTGGTGTGGTTTTATGATGTGGCCAAGTGCCACATAAATTTCTTAGAACTGTGTGGAAAGGAGTATGTGCGGAGAGTTTTGTACAGGTTTATTTTTAGTGAGATCTGGAATAGATAAACTCAGAAGTGGTGTGAGTCAGTGCTTTGTGGTCCATCTGCCGTGGTTGGTATCTTTAGGAAATCAGTGTGCTGTCTCACTGTGCACATGTAGTGCATCAGGTCCAGAGATGAACACACAGTACACTGGTATTTTTTTCTGCTTGGTGGAGTAACACAGTGGGATGGATAAAATATTTGTTTTATGACTGATCCATTCCTGCAGAAGTGCAGCCAGAAGACTGTGCGTGTTAAAATGTGTTGTCACTTGGCATAGCTGAAAAAATCTAGAAGGGATCTTTTTGTGTTTGGATTTATTTATTTTTTTAAATGCAGCTTATATGTTAATACAAGCTTCCTATACCGTGGTGGTTGGATTTGTATGTGCTTACTGTACCTTGAATTGTGAGATATATGTATTTGGCCTAATTGCTGACATCTCCTTGTCTTATTTTAGATGTTCATAATAACTATTTCATGAATGTTTGCTTTGTTTCCTTTCCCAAAAAGTTGTACTTGTTTGGTGCCATTGCTTTGCAACTGGTAAATGATATAGTACTTTGTAACATATTTGTCTAATAAGCTGCAGGATACAGAGATTCTTTTTGTATTCACTTTAGCCTGGATGCTTAATTTTATGTTCAGAAACCCATTTGGCCACATTTATCTTAAGTCAGATAAATACATTTTTTCTTCCATTATATCTTTCCTGAAAACCTAAATTGCTCACATTGCCTTTTGGCAAGTTAGCCTAGCTCAGGGGAGAACAGCCACTGTCAATAATAATACACAAGATGGAGAGTGACATTGAATTACTGCCCAGTCCTTGTTTTCACTGTGATATGAAGCTAATGAGTTGCACTGGTTTGCATTGTATTCTCTGACAGATTAGACAAGTTGAATAGTAAGCCTCAGCCTCCTAGAAAAAAAGATTTTGATGCATAGGGTGTTAATTAGAGTTAACACTAATTTCAGCTTCTGTTAACTCTGCTGGTAGAGGCAAGGGGAAAAAGAATGATCAAAAAGCATACTGTATATCAGTACATCAAAAAATGTATAATATGATGGCACCCATGTTTTGAGCTGCAGAATTTGAATTCAGAACAGTTTCAGAAACATCTCATTCTCCAGTTCTAGATGCTGCTGGCTGATTTACTGACTTTGGGAAAATTTTTATACTCCTCCTCTTCAAGGTTAGCTGAACCTCACGATTACATGGAATTGCCAACACTGTTTGAGTAATGTAAAGGTGTAGCAAAATGAACACAAAATGAAAATACAAACAGTAGATAAAATGATTGCTTTTTCAGCTAATTAGAATGCATTTAAAAGACCAAAAGAGCAGAAAAAGATCTAAAAGCTGTAGTAAATATGTAGATCTAGGCTAAGAATATCATGATATGCTGCAAAGCTTTATTTTTACTGTGGCATATTCATTATGCTTGTAAATCTGTATGTAGCATGAGCACTAAAATAACAGAACTGTTTAAGAAAGTGTACTGGAAATATGGCAGATCAGGATGAGATAACTTTAAGTTATCTTATTTAAGAATAAAGTTTGTACATACTTTATTCTTTAATCAGCATTTATTTTTCCTTTTCCCTAATACTTCTCTGTAATCTGAAATAGCATCAAATGCTTGTGGGAGCCAAGTTGCAGAGATCATCTCCTACTTGAAATGCTGACATGGATATCTTATTCCTGTTCCCAGCAGCATAAAACAGGCTCTCCAGAAGTGATGTGGAGTAACTGAATTTGTAGCAGATAAGATCAAAGGCAGTGGTTACTTTACAAAAGTCAATCGTTTCTTTTATACTGCCACTGCATTTTGTGGATTAGGTTAACCTTTTGAAGTATGAGTGTGTTCATTGGTCAATTAAATATCTTTTTAAAACAAGAAACTCTGAAAGCATGTGAGTTTGTGTGACCACCCAGCCCCAGAAGACAAGACCTCATTCAGCCTAGTGTTGATTTGCTGATATAATACTCATAATAAGGCACTTTACAGACACTTCTAGAAGAGGATGACGTCTTTAGTGGAAAGGAGACAACTCTTAAGTCACAAAGGCAAGAATATTATTGCTTTATCCCATGCTGGAGTTACAATTACATTGCATGATTGAAATGGTCACTGCATAGGGTTAATAGAAGTTTGTAGGAAAAATGTGAAAATTAGTTGAGCATAATTATTTTTATTTATCTAGATTTTTTTTTAAGAGAAAGTAAATAGCCATATTATATGGGAATCTTTTCATGTGAAAAATAAAGCTGTGAAAAGGAATGCAGAAGTTTCTCAAATAAAAAAGCACCCTCCCACACTGGGGGCTGAACAGATCACTGCTGTACTGAGGTATCTAAACTCAGTCATCACTTGAAGACCTTGATAAATGTCATAGCACTGTTACTGCAAGTCTTATAAAGGTAAAAAAAGTAAGGTTTGCATGAAGGATTCACAGCTAACCAAGAATTAAAAGATGGAGTGGATTAAGTTGTGTGTGTATCGGTCTGCATTGTATAGGCTTGTATTGCCCTCATTGTCAAAAGTGATTGATAAAGCAAAGGTAGATCATTTGTGCTCAGCTGTCCAGCTGAGGGAGAAGATTATGTGAAAGGTTAGCAAAATTAATGATTTTGCTTTGCTTTTATTTGTTTGAGAGAAGGGGAGGTATCACTCCTTCATTCTCTTGGCATGGAAAAGGAGCCTTTCTGTTGAACTGAGCTGGTCTGGGTTTGCAAACCTGGGCTATGTTGGATCCCCTGCAAAAGGCTACAAATTTGAAGTTTGCCCATGGGCTGCTGTTACAGAAAAGTAGGAGAGGGACTAGTAGTTGTTCTCTTCTCCCCTGAATAGGCCATAATAACAGGTATTTATGCTTCTAAGAGTTGATATATTTTCGCTAGATGTTAAAAGGGTGTTATGATTATATAATAGATGAGGAACTTCAGGAGCATTTCGAGACTTCAAATAACACAGCTTCACCCCCTTACCTAGTCACTGAATATTGATTTCCTGTGTGTAGAAGTTGTTCTGGAGAAATGTTTTGAAGTTAGGGTACATAGATGGTGTTTGAACTTGAATTAAAACTGTTTTTTGACTTTAAATTTTTTGGCAATGAGTTACTGTGATGCATAGCTTAAGACTGAGGTGGCCAAAACTGGTGTTGCTCTATCAAATAATTTTGCATATTCATATCTGTTAGTGATAAGAGTACTCCACAATATACAGGGTTTTTTTATTAAAAAAAAAAAGTTACTAGCCTACTTGCATAAATCATTTCCAGATGAAGTTAAGTTAGTGCTGCTGAGACCCTTACTAATTAGAAAAATAATAATAATAAATTACATAAGCATTATTTCAGACATGGACTTTTAAAAATATTTGTGTGATACTTGTTAAAGAAGACAATACTAAATCATGCCATTGCAGTTTTTCCTTATGGCAGTTAATATTTCAGTGTATTTAAGCTGTTTATATATTTTTAATTGCACTACTACTTCTACATGTTGTTGGCAGAATGCTGGGGAGTAATATGTTTAACTGTGAGTAGCTGTAATAAAAGACCCTGTTATGTCTGTTATCACTTTTGTGATCATGGCTGTGACTTCTGTAACATTTTGTCAAAAAACTCCACTGTGTCCATAGCTTTGTCTTTTACTTGTGTAAATGGATGATGGGTTTGAACTTCTTACTCTTGAGCTCACTGTTTATATTAAAAAAAAAAGAAAACCACCTCCCCTTTCTTCCCCCCTAAAAGCCAAACAACTTACCCCGCCTTGCCAGTCATGGTGGTATTGAGAGGCATACAGAGGGCTAAGACAGAAATGTCATGGTCGAGAGTAATCCCACCTCACTGAATTGTCAAAATTAGGAGCGTGGGATCTAAACTCAGAACCACTTTTTTTTGGACATGCCTCCTTCTCTCTGTTGACTGCAGAGCACTTCGCAGGTTCTGCCTCACATCCTGTCCATGTGATTTAATACTGGGGTGAGCCCCAAGCACATAGTACTAATTTTTTTTTCTTGTGCTTCTTCATTCAGTCGGAATCCTGTTTCCAAGGAAAGAAAACATGGGCATAGAGGTGTAAGAAAGCTGTAGTGTACTCAGATCAGGCCCTCAGTTTGAATAATCTTACAGCCCATTGCAGAACATGGATACTCTGCAGTGTAGATGTAGCCTAAAAAGCAGTGAAATCATCTGAGGGGTCACCAGCAGATGACCCAAGACCTCCTTCACTGAAAATTGAAGAATGGTGGTGACTAATATGGTGTAACACAATGGAGACAAATACAATGATATTGGCAGAGAGGGAAATCAAGAGACTTTTATATTTTTGCAAAGCCACATGCTCACAGACAATGTGCTGCCTAACTTTTAGGGTTTATTTCCTAGTTAGAACCAGTGGATTCAGCCTTGAAATGGCTGTTGAACAACACTTGAGATCAGTCTGCTGGTAACAGTGTGGGAGAGCAGAACCTTTATTTTGAGGAAATGATCTCACGTGCTATTTTTGAGTTAACATGAGAGCATGATTGTGCTTCAGTAAGGATATTCAAGGCTAGATGTCTGCAAAGCTTATTTCATTAGGATGATGAACTTAGAGGAGGACTGTAGAAGTAGATGGTGATGGTGAATTTTGAGCTCAGGAAGCAGCTGATGTTCAAAGACCATCAGGGTATTTATTATAGAAACATAATATGAAGAAACAAGTCTCCAATACATAAAGCTCCAGCCATGAAAACTTGATAATATTTCTCTTTTAACCTAGGCAGATTTGCTTTTGCTTCCTTCCTAAAAAAAAAAAAAATCTGCCTATGACTGTGAATACTGACCCTTCTTTTTGTGATAGTTTTAATAATTGTGGCTCACATATGTGGGAGAAAAGTAGTAGAACACCTTGAACTGTTAATTATGCCACTAATCTTTGAGTGACATTTCTCTATAGCCTGACAAATGTTCTTACTTGCATTTTTGCTCACGTTTTCTTTTACATGCGGAGGCATCATATTTCTAAAGGTTTTTCATGCTTGCATTTCATGTGGTTAAAAAGCTTTATAAAGTACCAATGGTAATGTACCAATGTTACAGCTTACCTTGTAATTGCCAATTATTCTTTCAGAATGCTAACAAGTGTTTGGAAATCCTTCCTGTCTTTGGTTTTGATCAAGTACCTTTAAAATAAAAGTGTGGATAAGGATTAACTTCGGCAAGTTTGCATTTTTATCTTCAGTACAACCACTCTGAAGTCACAACACTTGCACAAGAGTTACTTGTGGGATCTGGCCTGTCCTTTGATTAGTAAGCATCATCCACTGTGGGTGTCGAATACAGGAAATGTAGGATATGGTTGCAGAAATCATATGACTGACGTTTTCCCCCTCTAATACCCATCTAAATGTTGTAAGGCAATCTTTGTTAAAAAAAACCAAAAAAACACAAAAAACAAACCAACAATGCAATGTTAGACCTCATTTCTCTGAGAACTGTAAGATGGAGACAAAAGAACTTGAGTCTGATTGGAGTTGCAATTTTTATGTATTTTCATTTTTGTGATTGTGCTTTAGCAGTAGAAGAGCTGTGCTTTGCGAAGAAAACTCATGCATTGGTTGACCTCCAGAAATACTAGATTTTTTTTCCATCTTGAAGCAAGAGAAAGTTATTCAGTAGCCAAACTTAGAAGAAATTTTAACAGCCAGAAATTTCCTTGCTGTTTGGGAAAATCTGTTTCCAAAGGAAGGAGTTGTATGTTTAGGGTTTTCCACTTGCGCATTTACAGTATCACTAAGAGCTCCAGATTTGTTTTTGCTTGTGAGGGAGTGCTTGTACCAATTCATAGAGGGACCTGTGCTTCTGTAGAACGCAGAATTAAGACCCCTGAGAATTTCAGCATTTAATAACCTTTAAAAGAGGTGACTTTGTTGAAGCAGAGGAAAACACGACTAATGTAAATAGTAAAATGTACTTGTGAGTCACTAGCACTCCAAGCTGAAGTCTCCTTCTATTAGGCTAATAATACCAACACCAGTTTCATTAACCACTATACTTTCCATGGGCCTTGAATTTTCCTTAAGCTCTGTGATAAATATTTAGGAAAAATGGGGTGAATGTTCCTTTGTGTTTTGTGTTCACTTTTGTTCTGAGTCATTTCCAAAATATATCAACTCAGTTAATTACTGTTCTGTTCCCCTAATGGGAATAAAAAGGTGTGCAAGCTCAGAATGATTGGAATGTGTTGCCAGAAGGAAACAGGGAAGCTTGGTGACTTCGACATAATTTTTGACTTTTGCCTGGTCTGACTTCCTACATACTTTAGGGTTAAAAGGTTATGCATTTTATCATCCAAATATGAAAATGTTTACATGGTTTGAGTGGAGGCTTGGCATTGGACAGGGCAAGTAGACAACAATTATTTGCCCAAGTTCCTCAGGGCTTATGGTCCAGTGCTGAGGGAAGTTCCAACTTCTCTAAAACACTTCTGGTTGCTTCTTGATAATTACAATTTAGAACTGTGCTTCCTTGCTTTAGATGTTGCTATTGTAACAGAATTTCCAATTTTTTGCACTCAAATGTTTACCATATTATTTTTTTAATCCAATTTCATAATATGCGTTGCTTCCATTTACACTTTTCTGAGATGTAAAATTAACTCTGGAAAATCTAATAGGCACAAATAAAATGTGAGGAGTTGGTAAAGGTTAGGTGATGTTGCAGATTAATTTCCTGAAGCAGCCCAGGGAATCTGCAGATCTAGTTGGAGATTGATGGGCCCAGGAACAATGACCTTCCATAGTTGTATGATTGAGCCAGATAAGAGGCTTGCTGAATTCACTTCTTATAATAAGCATCTATTAGCTGTCAGAGCAAAAAATTACCACTAACAAAATTTTGTTCGAGTGGAGGTCCCATGGCAGCATGTTTCAGATGCATAAATTAGTGGTAAAAATCCCTTTCCATCTATAACACAAGACTGGACAATGTGTGCTCATTATTTTTTACTTAAATTATTTCACATGGTCATTAACTCCAAAGTTGTATATGATTTTCCTAAAAGAAATTATCTTTTTTTTAAAAAAACAAATAATCCTCAAATGCCATAAGCAGAGAAGAAACCAGATCTAAATAATGAAAAAAAGATGAGAAACCTTAGTGAAACAAGCAAGCACATCATCTCCAGTTCAAACTATAGGAATGTCATTTTCTAGTAGTGAGTTCTCTAAGGCTGCTACGTCATGCACCTCCTACGTGTTTTTGTAGTAGTAGTGTTATGATGCAATTGCTTTATACTGGGAACCCCCCCCCCCCAGCCAATTACTGGGCCATAATCCCTGCTAAAAAGATCTATTATGATTTTCCTTATTTGAAGTTGAAACTTGACCTTGTAAATACCTGGATTTATGAAAGGAGAATTGTTCAGCACTTTATTGACTGTGGATTTTTCCTAGTGGTTTGCCAGATACCTGGCACCAAAGAGTAAAATTTGATTTTATTCTTTTTCCGATGAAAAGTAAATGGGAAAACTTTGAAATAATATTTCTGTTGGCTATTTTTTGAAAGATAAAGAATGTGGTAAGGATAGTGAAAAATAAAGAATGTGGTAAAGCAAAGAGAGCGCATGCACCATACTGACCTATTTAGTCTGTATTTCATCTCACTGTGATAATCCTGGATTATATTCTGTAATTCTGCTAAAAGCATTTACAAGAAGCTGTGGTCTTTTTTTTATTTTTTTTAATTTTCTTAAGATGGTTTGAAACTAAAACTATTTTGATAGTGTTGAATAGTCCAGAGTTTTAAAAATAGTCGTGCTTTGAGGATAGTAACAGTTGACAAAAGAGTTGACTTTTCAAAAGTGGAAAAAAATGAGTCAGATGTTTTCAAGGTGAAATAGTCCAGAAAATTGAAAAATTGTGGAAATTGTTCAGATGGAGGCAACAGGGCTTGCACGCCTCCCCCAGTGCTTTCTTTTGTCCTGTAATAAGAACCTTTACCTCTTGTAACCACAGTAGCCCCCTTGCCTCATAGGAGTGATTAACAGGCTTATTTGCACTAGCTTTGAGGGTAAGATCACAGCTGTCCCTTCCTTGTAGTTCATTTGACAGCTTTTGCTGTGTGAGATGTTTGTTTCCTGTCTGTGATTGTTTTCCCTTTCCTTCTCAGCAAGGAAAAGACTCTTGATTTTTTTTTTCATAGAAACATGCTTTCATGTTTAATTAATAATGAATTAAATGTTTCCGAATTCATACATGTCCATGAAAGACATTATTTTTGAGGTCCTCTAAACTTCCAGGTTGAGGTCCCCATACTTCCCAGGTTGTGCTTGAGGAAAGAAAAAAAAAAAAGATTCTGTGCATGTATACTTGCATTTTCTATAATTTTGAGTTGAAATAATAACTTTGGAAGTCGACCAGTTAAATATTAGACACTGTCCTGTTGTGCCAGTGCACAATGGCACAACCTCATGCTGCACATTGAGACTAGGCATTTTTGGGTAAAGAGGATACTGATGTTGTAGTTTCCCATTCTGCTATCTGCAGTAATGAATTTTCAATATGCTACTGAAAGGTCTAGGAAAATTGGAAGGCAGAAACTGGCAGGTAAATGTGATAAATTTATTTTGGCCTTACTGTTGGCTAAGGGAAAGCTGGAAAAGTCAGAGCCTGCCAGACAGAGCTTCCTGGCAAGAAGAACTGATCTACCTCATACCTTTGGAAAAAGCACTCCGTATGACTAGATGTGATACAAAAATCTTTTTCCTTGTGTTTGGCAAATCATTTGCAGCCTGCTACTATCTGTCCGGAGACTGGAATGTTCCTGCCTCTGCAACTGATTTGCATACTGTGCCAAAGCACAATAACTAAGGTTGACAGAGAAAACCACCAGTGATAGTCATCTTTTTTTTTGTTTCAAGCCTGGTGATTACCTAGGCTTACAGTGGATTTTGTCTTTTTATACTTGAATTTTTTCTTTTTAATTATTGTTTTCCATTTCCTTGGTACCCATGTGTCCCAGATGAACCTTGACTCCTTGCTTCTGTAGGACTGTGGATGAAGACCTTGCAAAGAGGTTTTCTTGTGCTTTGTGGCAACCACACAAACTGCATTGCAGAATAATACTTTCAAAAAGTTCAAAACAAGCTTGCTCTGTTTTTTTTCATTTGAGTCTTATAAATTACTCTTGTTAATCTCATGATAGTACTACATTTTAAAATCTTTTTGCAGTGTCTAGTATCTATTGCTGTGGTGCAAGAGCAGTGTGATCTTATGACTGGTGAAGTAACTGTTATTTCAGTCATTTTTTTAGTTTATTTGAAGGAATCAGGGAGACCAAACTGGCTGGAGAACCTAAGTTACTCTTATAAGTCATTCTAAGCAGGAAATTAGGGAGAAAAAAGCACCCCACTGTGAAAATAATAGTGCACTGTGAGCCAGCATTGAAGTGCAGTAAATAGGAAAAATGTGTTTTGGCACTTCTATGTACTTATAATTTGACCTGTGTATTAACTGCATTTATGAATTTTACATACTAAATATGCTTGCACAGTTCTGAATAAATAGTAACATCAATCTGCTAGGGTAGTACTGAGCATAAGTTGTCATCAGAGGTTCTTTTTTATACTGGATATAATTTTTACCAGGTGATGTGATTTTTTCTGACCATACAAATATAATTGATTAACAAAAAAAACCCAACATGTAGTTTCTCAAGGAGGGGCAAGGATTTATAAATATAAAGTATTTAATTTTTAGTTTGTGCTTCAGATGTGGTGAAAAAATGGTCTTTTGCCATCCTTTCTATTGTTTTTCAGCATGAGAAATTTTTAATTCTCTGCATAGGATAGTTAAGCATTCAGTTTGGCTTAACGTTGTCCTAATAGGCAACATTGTCCTAATTTTACAAAGATGCGGTAGACTTAATGTTCTCTTCCAGGTATATTTTAGAGTGCAGCAATTAAAAGTGATATAGAGTATATCTACTTGAGTAGCTATCTTTTCTGCATGATCCAGCACAAAAGTTGAGTTCAGCTGGTCAAGTTGTGGTAACAGTTCTTGACTGTGAATGTTCTGCTGGGGGACCTTGGTGGTGTTGGATGGTGAGGCTGGCTTCCTCCCTCTTTCCCCAGGTGTGGAATCAGTTGACCTTCTAGGAATAGTCCATTTTTTCACTTCACCTGCTGTCTGGAAGAGTCAACTTCTGTTGAACATAAGCATAACGTTAAAATCACATCTTTATGCTAAATATCAAAGCTTTGATTTTCTGTAGTTCTCATAAAAGAAATTTATTTCATAGCTTAGGTCTTCATCTGTAGGGATCATGGAGGCCTGCATTTTTTTTCCTGTTAGTGTTTTTATTTTAGCTTTAGAAATACAGTTCTATTGGAAGACTGCTTGAAGCTATTGCAGGTGCTCATTGTGATACCCAGCTGCTTAGTGAGAAGTAGCAGTATTGTTCTGGTAGTGAGAACTACCAATATTCAACTACTACCAATTGCATCCTTTACCTAAGGTGATCATTTAGACGATTTGAATTAGGATTTGAATACTAATAAAACCAAAAGAGAAGAGCTTTTTGGAAGAGTGCACCTCAGGGTCTGGGGGTTAAGTCTGAGGGAGTATGAATCAGGAAGCCGGCCTGCCTGGGAGAACATATCCCTATTATTCATGCTGCACAGCTTTAAGACTTCTTTTGCTAGCAATGTGACTCCTATAAAAACCGTGCTTCCTGATGCCAATTCTAGTTCTGGAAGCTCTGTAATGAGATGTCTCTTAAAAGTAGCTAGGTAACAAGACAGAATCCCTCAGTGTTTTCCAGTTTCTCATCCCTGGAAGGGAAAAGTTGACGCTGCTTCTTTTAACTTCTCTCTGAGATATTGATATGCTGAATCCATTTTCTTGGTGGAAACACATATTGCATTCTGGCATTGCTACCTCACATATGGCTCAAGAGGCTCAGATCAGGTTCCTGAGCATGGAATTAATCTCATTCTCTGGCTATTTCAGCATCTCTTCCATCATCCTGAACTGTATGAGACCCATGCCAGGTTTCCACCGTATTAAAGCTTAAAAGAGTCTAATAATATTAAACCTACCTCCCAGCTTTCTACATTAAAGGTGTTGAACAGTGGTTTTTTTAACTTGTTTCTAGAAAATGAGAGTCAATGAGTGTAATAACATGCTATTAGATGCTAATAGTTAATGGTTATGAGATGGTTTAGGGATTTATTTAAAAGTAAATTTAAATCATGTTACTTATTTTCTTCACAAAATCATTCCCTACTGAAATAAGACTGTATGCTGACAATTGCCCTCAAAATAAAACTTTAGGAAGAATTTTTTTTTAATCACTATTTGCTTGTTTGACATATTTAATAGATGAACAGCTTTAAGACTGGTGAAAGAGAAGGTGAATTTGTTCAGTTGAAATGAGTTGTCATTTTTTCACAGGAGAATTTTAAGACTTTTTTTTCTAAGACAAACATTATATTGATACACGTATATACATTGAAGTATTGAAGTGTTGCTGTTTGATTCTTTGATTCAACAGTCTGATTAAAAAAAAAAATAAAAATCTTGCTTGCTTTGGCACCCAAATTTTAGATACTCAAATGACAGGCTTAAAACTATTGAAGATTAAATCTTACAAGATTGTTTTCAAATCCTGCTTTCTTCTTGGCTGCTGTAGCAGATTCCAAACATGACTTCTCTACATTATTAACTCTATAGATCTATTAACTGTTTATGTGCAAAAATGTACAGGTACAAATTTTGACAATGTGACATGAGCCGATATTAGTCACCTCAGATGTTAACTGCTTCCTGTCTGCTAATGAAAAAAGGTAAACTTATGTCAACTAGCAGTTGATCTGAAGTAGGTGACTGTGTAATTATGTTGCTTATTTATGTTGTTTCAGTTGATACAGAAAGTTCGCATGCGTCACTTAAGAGGATGAGCACCTCTGTAGCTTAAAACCTCTTGCTGATGTCTGCTGTGCTCCTTTTTGTTGAGCTGGAATACCTCCATTTTGCCTATTTTTTTTTTTTATATTATTTTGGTAGCAATTAAAGCAATTCAGCAACAATTAAGGAGTGCATTCCTAAGCCTTCTCTCCCCTGTCTTTATTATAATAATTTCTGTTAAAGCATGGATGCACAACAAAGCTAGCCAATTCGGTATCAAGGGATCATGGTGGTTCCCTACATAATTCTGAATCCACTTTTCCTGTAATGGAGGAGAGCATTTGTTCCCAAAAAGAGCAGTTGTAATGTAGATGTTCTCATTTTCACTGCTGCTGTTTTACTGTGATAAATGTCTATGAAAACTGTATAGCTGATTATTCAGACAAATGCAAATGGTACACAAAGTCTGCTTTTATGGAAGAAACACACCTTTGGAATCACACAGTTTGAAAAATAATTCACAAAGAATGTAACAGAAAGAAAGAGAGGAACTCCTGAAAGGTACCCATGAGGGAAGATGTCTCTCTGCTAGGTCTCTGTTTTGGACATGCAAAGCCCCTCTGGGTGACACCTGTACAGCGATAATTCTGTCAGAAAGCATTTTGGTTGCCTCCTTGTTGTTTGTCTTCTGTATTCCACAACAGGAGTGGGAGCTGAAGGACTTGAAACTCTCAAGTTTCTAACTTCAGTCTCTTTCACTACTGGGGAGATACAACTCCTCTTGCTCCACAGCTGTCAACTCAAAAGATTTTAATTTTCACCTGTAATATTACACCGATATAAAAATATGATTTAAATACAGTGTTGAAGTCTGTGGTGGGTTTATACTTGTCACTGCTTTTTATTCTTAGTTAGTCGTCACTTGTAGCTGCTTCAAAAGGGCACTACTAAAAATTGATGCTATTATTTTTCACTTTATGTATGCCTCTTGTTCTGAAGCATCACAGCTTGTCACTGTGTTTTCCAGTGGCTATAACTGAAAGCCAAAGCTAAACCTTTGTTTTCCCAGAAGTCAGATGCTGTGAATTTGGATTCTAATGTTATCCCTTTTGGCTACTCCCTCTAGGTCATCAGGCCTGTATCTTTGGGTTTGGTGGTCCTTTTGAAAATGCCAAAGCATTTTAGGATGCTTGTCATACCATGGCCATGGGAGTGAGACTTTGCCTCTGCGTAGTGTGGTCTTTGTGGCTGCACAGCTGTTGTTACAATGATGGTGGTACTTT
Source organism: Cephalopterus ornatus (assembly GCA_013396775.1). Taxonomy (NCBI): domain Eukaryota; kingdom Metazoa; phylum Chordata; class Aves; order Passeriformes; family Cotingidae; genus Cephalopterus; species Cephalopterus ornatus. The sequence continues at coordinate 154,949 of VZRE01001261.1, forward strand.
CCTCTTTGGAATCACAGTCAGCTCCCAAATAGTTATATTTGTTTAAATAAAGTATCTGTCTTGACTGTAGAATCTTTTGTTTGGAGTATAAGCTTTTAAGAAAACAGAAATATACAAGGTTTTAATTGTTCATATTAGTATTAACTGGTATTATTTGAATTGTTTGGTATTTAGTCATTAAATAAATGCTTATGCTTCACAATGGTGCAGCATGTTTGGGAAGCTCTCATGTCACTGAAGTTAAGGGGTTAAGTGTAAAACTGATGAACTCTAATATAGAATTGAATCGTGAATATCTTACCTTTCTGTTGCATTTGTCACACAAATATGATACGTGACGCTTCCTTGTTTCTTCATTTGGGATCAGAATTCTGTGTTTTTCTTGGTTTGTCTTTTTCTAAAGTAAAGTGTTACCACTGGTCCTCTTATTTTGTGCCTTACAACACAGACTGTCCTCACTAAAGCTTGCATTTCTGGCTTTATATGATTTTGTAAGATTCTTAAGTTCATAGTACAAATGGTAAGATTTTTGGCTTGGATGATAACAGAAAATTTTGCTAATATGAATCCTAAAGCTGCAAAAGCTGAAAACAATGGAAGAGCAGCTAGTAAAAACAAAACAAACACAGATACACACAAAAAAAAATCCCCCACAAAAACCCAGCTAAACCCTCAGAAAAAAAAAACAAACAGAAAAACCCCCCATATTTATGAATTTGAAACCATTCTTGTTTAAATCAAAATTGGAGCTTTTTTAGTGTTGTGAATAGGCAGAACTTAAAAATCTAGAAAGATTTAAAAATACTAAAGATAGATTGTCTCCACATCACAGAGAGTTGGGATGGCTTAAAAAGTTACTGAGAAAATAAACAAAACAAAAACCCCCAAGTGCAGCTACTGCTGATAGGTTCAGGCTAAATAGCAAAAAGAGGGATTGTCCAGGTATCTGTGGGGTATTTGTATAAGAGGACAATTCAAAGTTGAGGTTAGGTGAACAGCGAGGGCTTGTCAGAGGACATGTTTATTGATGGTGACAAGTAAGACCAAAGGTACTTGCAGTGTCAGGTATTGTTTTAATGACTTGACCATAATGATTACCATTTCCCTTCAGTAAAAAAGAACTAAAACTGGCAGTGTTGAAAAAGAATTATTGTTATTATATGATGAAATTATGACTTTTGCTATGAAGACACTGAATAAAAGGGTACGTGTGAGATTTTATAGCCTGTGCTGTAGGATAGACTCAGTGCTTTTTTAAGCATTTGATGTAAAAGAGGATTAAATTAAAAGTAGGAAAAGGACCTTTTCCAGGAAAGAGGCTAAGAGATGAAATTCTCAAATGACAGGAAGTTAAAAATCATGGGTATATTTTTGCACTTGAAAAGAAGTCTCTTGGTTGACTTGCTAGATAGCAGAGGATGCTGTCAGACTTCTAAGTTCTTTCTGACCAGCTCAATAGACTCTGGCTGAAGTCAGCTCTAAATCTCTCCTGCAGTAACATTCATTGTTAAACCTCAGATGGTTGAATTGACAGCTGCCACCCAGAAGAAGTTTCTGTTGTGCTTTTAAATCTGTAATGTTTTACAAGCATTTGCATATTGAAATCTCCTCTGTATTTCAGACCATTCCCCAAGTGATGCATCGAGGGTGTTGGCCCATAAAGATCTTTCCTTTGCGCTAGGCAAACCATTTAGTGCTGAACAAGTTAGAGAAGAACAGTTCAAAAGTAATAACAACAGCATGGCTTCATCTTAGTCTGCATGATGAATGTGTCATGTGAAATTATTGCTGGGAGCTGCTGCAGAAGAGGAAGTACACAGCTGACTGCTTAGTGTGTTCCTTATGCAGTGATGTGGAGGGTAAGAGCCTGTGCTGATGCAGGAGCTGCCCTTATCAAAGAAGAAAATAGTTTAAACAATATATGAATCTTCCTAATGTTTTTTTATGGGAGAGTGTGGGGAAAAACTCAGTCATGCCTGGAATGTGACAGTCCATTTATTTTCATCATTCTTGGCCTGGTTTGTTGTTTTTTAACTTCTGTTGAATAGTGATGCAAATCTCTCAGTTTCAGTGGTGATTTAACTTTGGCGAAGGAATTGTGTGGATGCAAGGCGCACCCATTTGTTATTATTTAAATATTTAGTTACACTGCTACTTGTGTTGGTGGGAGGGGAGGATACATCTGTCCTCTGCATGAAGGAAACAAAGTGCTTGGGAATGTGTGAACCAATGGGATAAAAAGATAAATTTAAAAAGAGAACTAGGAAGATTTGGCAGACTGTTGATTTAAATCACACTTCTGAAAATCCAGTGTTTGAACGAGACATCTTTCTTAGATGAAAACAGAAGTATATACTTTGTAAAATTTTTAACTCTCTAACTTACTGTTTCAGTCTATTTTGACATCAGATGGTCTGTTTTCTGAAAGCTCTGTTTATAGATGCTGTTTGTCACAGCGACCAATCATTGCAGAAGATAAATAGCTTGCATTAATACACAAGTTCACATACACAGCATGTGGAGTGCCATTACATGTTTATTTGTAACTTTCAAATGTCTCTTAGCTGTATGACGTGCTAAATCTGTTCAGAGGAAATGGTAGTTGTGCATAGTTGAGCTTTTCCTTGGCATCTCACTGGAGTGCATCCAGCCAGGACCTGATGAACCTCCAGGCCCCAAGGGCGCTGCCAGTCCAGAGGGTCCCAGCCCACCCGCACTGGGGCTCCCCCATGTGCCCATGGCCCAGGCCCCATGGCAGCTCCTGCCCCAGGATTGCATAAGGCCAGTCTCCAGATCCCTGACCTGATGCCCTCAGCACCCAGGTTACTTCTGGCTCCAGATATGCCCTGACAGGAAAAAAAGTTGGAAAAAACCCCAACCGACCAAACCACAAACAACAGGAACTTCTTCAGATTTCTTTTCTTTGGCAGCCAATTCAGCTGCAGCATTGTTGGACAGCCAAAGACACACGTAGACACGCTGCAGTAGTCACCTAGATTACCTTCTGGTTTTGCTCAAGATGGATTTGATCATTTGAATGATCCATGTCCTTTTTGATGCCCCTTTCTGGCACCAAGATAAAGTAATTTCCTCTTTCTTGGACTACTTCAACCAGAACATGTTTCCATTTGTTTTAATTTCTTCTGCAAGGTGTGATCTGCTTTACAGCTGCAGTGAGACAAGGTCACTTTAACCTTTCACTTGTCTTGGGTCGTTTGTTCACCCTACCAATCCTGGAGCCCAAGCAGGGCTGTTTCCCTTTTCCTCTGTTCTGCCTTGAGCTGGAGATGGGACTTGACAGGCTACTGGATGATCTGTGCTGCCGACACCATATACCGGCACTGTGCTAATTAATTCTCTGACGGTGAGAGTCAGAGGGAGCAGTGGCAGAAGCCTTCACTTAAATGAAGCCTGTTTTCATAGTTAGAAAAGTACAAGAGGGCTGTTATTTCTGTTTACAAGTGCACTTGCAGGAAAAAAAGCTGTTGGAAAAGGCAAAAACTGGTGTTATCCAGTTTTGCAAGGAAAAGAGCTGAGTTTGGAGAGATTGAGCAATCTTAAGTTAAAGTAGTTTAGCTTTTGTGGCAAAGAACAACATAAACAAATCAATTTGTTTACTAGTAGTAAACACTGCTGCCATAATCTTTAATAACAGCATGTGCGCAGCCAGATGATGTTCTGCTGCAATGAACTAAAATGAACAGGTGCATTTAACATGCTGTAAACACCTAAACAACTTATAGAATATGGGAGAACATTGGCTTTTAAAATGAGGAATAAAAGAACTTTGTGCTGCAACTAATTAAAAATTAATTAAAGGATTGCTCTAAGACAGTTACAGTCTCCTGGCTATAAAATTTAGGATGAAATGTGACCTCCATTTTCAAGAGCTCCTCTATTGGCGTTGACACAGCACGACTGTCTCACACTCATCTCTAGGACATTTGGTTAATCCACATTTTATAGGTGGAGCTGTAATATTTCCATGCTGAGCATCTCAATTACATTATATTTGCAAAATTGTCTCTTATGTATCTGTTCTTTCTGCTGACTTTCATGTAACATGGAGAAAAAGGGGCACATCCTCTTTGGATGAGGAGTGCAGTGGATGGAGGTTTAAAACAAGAACGAGGGGATGTTGAAATAGTGTAGAGATAGCGGCATCAAAAAGATGCAAACACAAAGAAGGAATGGCAATTGAGTGGCAAAAAACAGGGAGGGGGAAGTACCAATATGGTGGAGGGGAGCAGGAGACCAAGAACAGGACATTTAGAAGGAGGAGATGGTGAGGGGGGGAAAAGAAAGAGAGTCAGAGAAGGCCAGACATTTACAGAGGAGGAATGAGAAGAGCTGCAGCAGTAGGTGGAGAAAGGGCTTTGAAGAATGCTCTCTGGAAGCCAAGCCCCAGAAAACTTGATCTGCACTCAGGTTTTCCGTCCAAAAATACATTGAAACTGCAGACAGCATGTGTCATCCTCCTTTCGTGGCTGTTCTGTGTAGCAGGCAAAGGCCTTTTTATTGTCATAATTTGCTTCAGACTATTTTATAATTTGCTTCAGACTATATTACTATCAGACTACTGGTAGATATAGAAGACCCTAGTCTCTTATTGAACTAGTTTAGTATTTTTTTCCCAGTTTTAAGTTAAAAGACTATATGATTACAAATCAGCACCCTGATTTGGAATAGAAATTGGTAGGATGAAAGTTGCAAATCTGAGATAAAAATAACATCAAATCTTTATAGTGAAGTCTGGCCAAATGGGGTCCACACTATGTGAATTTATGTTCTTCAAAACAAGCAAACTAAGTGTTAATAGTGCTTATTAAAACTGAACTGCAGTTTTTAAAAGGCTTGTCTATACACGCAGTTACAGGATTCCTCATGTGGAGAAGCTGGCTCCAGAAGAATGATTTATTTTCATTGATCTTAATCCACTGTTATCTAGTTGGTCTGTACATTCAGTTTAAACTGGAATAACATAAGGTGATGGTACTCATCAAGTTAGGTGAGATTAGTTAAAACATTTTTTTGAATTTGTCTCATTTTTTGACTGCTTCCGAAGCTGGTGCTCCCTCCTTCCAATTTATTCTGTAGGTGTGAGAATTGGGAGTATAACTGAAAAAAAAAAAGTAGCATTTTGGAAATTGCAAATTTAAAAAAGTTACAGCAAGGCTCCCAGTAACATCATAGAAATCAAGACTTGTGCTAGGAGCTAGTTCAGAGGGCTTGTACCTGACTGAGGCAGCGTGGACCTTGTAGGAATCTTCTGAATGAATAAGGATTGGGTGTATGGCTGAGCTGCAGCTTTCTGTCTTGCTTATTTCCTAAAGCAGTTGAATTTTTTTTCTGTTAATGGGCCTTGCACCATAGTTACTAAAATGATAAAATCCTATGCTAAAATTAGTATTGGAGGGAGAGGTTCTTTGAAAAAAGATTTCTGGAGAAGGGGCTTTACTATTTCATTCTGGATTTGTATTTCTCTTCAATGATCTGATTACATAACAACCTGGAGTTTTGTTTTTATTATATGCACATATATTAAATTTATATTATTTTTTATTAATGTATACAATAAATATATACTTTTACAAATATATATATATGCTCTTGAATAGACACTGTGTTGCTTCATCTTGCTTTGCTTTTTGTAATCATTGCTTTTTGTAATCAGTTGTAATCATTTGTAATCATTCATCTTGCTTTGCTTTTTGTAATCTTGTACCACCCAGTCCATTGATGGACTGGGTGGTACAAGAAGTACAGATGGAGCTGTGAGATTATTTTCATTTACTTCCTTTAAACTTTTCTCTGGAGGGGCCTTAGTTTGAAACAATTCTTGCAGAAGTGTGACCTAAAGAATAAAACAAAAAAGTTTGCAATAGGTGCCCGTTCCTGTATTTTTGGGTACTTTGCACAATGGAAGGCAATCATTCACTACTATAGTACTAACAAGGAAATACAATAACATATGTTATCTTTTCCCTGTCTTTTGTCTTCTAACTTTCTATTGCCTCACTTGGTTCTGTTATGAAAAGTGAAATACAGCTCATGCTGTATTGCAAAGACAGGCCCAGTGAAATAATGGGGAGCAACCATCAGAGTACCCTGGCACCTGCTTATCTGATGCCTACAGGCATCAGAGGGCATGCTGTCTGTAGGGAGGTAACATGAATAGCTTTGATGCCTTTATTGTTACTCTCTTTCATACTAAAATACTTATTTTTAACTGTCTACGTATATAGGTGTGTTCAGTGCAAGTTAGAGGTTTTCCAGTGTATTCACAAAGTACTGTGAGAGCATTTAATATGTCCACTAGTCCTCCATTGTACTGGCAGTTTCCTAAATATATACAGCTGAGGCCCAGAGGACATGTTACTGCTTTTCACTTATTATGACTTGATTTCTGATTTAAGTTTCAGATTTTTGTTTTATTTTCAAGGGATTTATTTCGAAAGTGGGTGTGTTTGTATATTTATAATGTTTCTTTCTGAGGATGTCTAAGCCACTTTGAACAAGGCATGAGCTTCCATTTGCTATTGGTAACCATGACTCATCTATGTTATTTTTAACATTGCAAGCATGAATTTATTTTTTCCTTAATGATTCTGATTTTTTTTCCCTACAGTTGAGTTTTTCACTTTATTTGCCGTAAATCTTGAAACCTGTAACCCAGCAAGCTGCCTAGAAGTGAATATTTTAACAATTGCTATTGTGTCGTAAGTGGAGCTGTTAGTAGAGTGACATTCTTGCCCCATATTAGTCAGTAGGCTTTGTGCAGCTGTTCTGGGGTGGCGTTTGGAGAGACAAATCCATCACACCTACAGTGCTTATGAGTTCCAGAAAATGAGTAATGTCTTTGCTGTAGGCTGTGTGATTTAAACAAAAAAAAAAAAAGTATCCTTGAAACTCATGGACAGAATTGTGCTTGTAAACACATCCAGAGTCCTGCTGATTTGGTTCAGTCAGTCCAGTGAAGGCCTGAAGGAAAGAATTAAAGAGAGACTTGGGTTCGCTTTTTTTTCTGTAACCTCCCTAGGAACATTGTCAGAGCCAATCTTAAGGAATTTGTTCCTTCATAAATAATCCTATTTTTGCAGAAGCCAGAGCTTCTGCTGTGGCTACTATTCTAAATAATGCTTTACAAAGTCACGGTTTTCTGAATAATCTTCTCCATCTGTAGCTATGTCATGTATCCCTCAGAGATATTGGTGGCAGTTCTCAGCACTGTGTAATTGGTCCAAGAAAATTCTGATCTGCCTGGGAGGCTGGTCTCTGATCCAGCCTTTAAGATTTGTAACGTTAATAAATATTGTGATTTTGCTTTTTTTGTGATGGGGTACAATCTCATTAAGTAATTAGTCTATAAAATGTTTGCCTATGCAAAGACAGTGGTGCCAAGCCTGGCTGTTACAGGGCTTTTTTTTACCTTTTTACCTTTTCTGTTTTCTTTACCTTTTGATTGTTAATATTCAGTAATCTTTTGTTTAGTCATAAAATATAGTGTTTAAAATATTTCTTCTAGTGCAAATGTCCTGAACTTTTGCTTGAAAGATCTTGTTCTACTCACTGGTTTCTAAGTCATGGACTGCTGCAGCATCTGCCCCAATTACTCCTTGTTTCAGGTTTCTAGTCTGTACAACTCTGAATCTAATATTCTTTCATGACTCACAGAAATTGATATTCCTCTTAGCAATTTATGGCTAAGAAATATATAGTCCCGTTCTGATACGGGAACACTTTCAGAAGTTCTTTGTGTTGGGGCTTTGCTGGATCGTGTCTGTATGTGGTTCATGGAGCATCTTTGTGAAGTTAAGTTTCATTCACACCTTCTTCATTGTTATTGGCAGAAAATATTGCTTATTTTCTAGGGGATCGTTTAATCAGGTCTGTTACTCTTTTGTACTTGTACCTTACATGAAAGAACACAATTTTTGTGAGATCAAATTTGCTGCAGCAAGTGTAAAACAATCCTGATGTGTAGAATGTGGCATTAACAAAATCCTACACAATTGAAAATAAATTTCTCTCCATCCCGAGTTGTAGTTGCATTGCTACTATAGTACTGTAAAATCAAGTACTTCACATCTTGTCAGCATCTTGTTACTAGGCAGACTGTATCTTATTTTGTTACAGTAATTTCAGACAGTAATTCATTTGATCCTTTTACCTCAGGCAGTAACTATTTGTGGCTTACAAGCCAAACTTTGGACTCTTAGCTTTTGGAGGAAAAAAAGAGCTTCTCCTTTTAAAGGACTAGGAGACATGTAGACCCTCTTAAGTGGCACATGACTTCGCTTTTGATAAGGTAGTGTGGGTAATGCAGCAGTTCAGCTGGGGAGTGTCTTGCTCAGTGGTTGACCTATGTGACCAGATGCCATAACCTGACCTCCTTTTTGCCCTTCCGTATTCCCTCTGGCTGGTTTGGTCATGGCCTTGCCTGTAAGCTGCAAAACATCTGTTTTGGCCTAACAAATTCAGCTCTGTTTGTGGTGTTTCTTGTATGTCATCATGGTATTAAGGACAAATCAAAGCCTTATCTTACATATGCAATGACACATATAAGAGAATAGGCCTGCTCAACCCAGTCCTTGTGCTGTTAGCCTTCACAGAAGTTTGCTCTTGGTTTCAGGAGCGTGTTTCTGGTAGCTCTGTCCATCCATCTGTTGTAGGGATGTGTTTCCTTCCTATTAGAATAACAAGTGTAAGTGAGAAGGCAGATCTTCTCTCTGGGTGAACACATGGTTCAGTTTCCTTTTGCGTTATTGCTGCTGCAGGCTGTTCTGAGAGCCCCTTTCCTCCTTTGTGGTCATTGCTGTCACCTGGTTTCCTTTCATCAGTTCTGTCACACAACCTTGCATGCCAGGAACCCTCCTTGACCCTCCAAGAGCCTGCTTGGCTCTTGCCTGTCAGGGTGCAAGGTCTTCAGGTCATGAGCTATCTAAGGTTCATGATGGTTCTTACTTAGCATATGAGTTCTGCTTTTAGGGTGTAAAATCCCTGTGTATAAAAGCACTGTTAATTCTATATTGCAATGATAATAAAAAGCTATTAGGACAAAATCCACTAATAGTACAGTAATATTTTCAAATACTAAAAATATAATCTAACTTGGCTGGAGAGGCAAATTCTGGTCTGGCAATCCCACTGGTGGTAATCAATCCCTCTGCCTGGAATGGGCAGGTGGCATGTCACTCAGCCTGCCTCCGTTGCTATCATTCTGTCTCTGTTGGCTTGTGTCTTCCCTGTCTCGGAGTACATTAGACTTTTTAAGGTTATATTTTATCTCCTTTTATGGCACAAATCTCCAACTGAATGAAGATGATTCAGTTATGGTTTGCCCCACCTTTTGTATTTCCTTTTTGCCCTTGGGTGAAATACAGCCAAAATAAAACTTCCTGTTATATTGATCCACAAACTTCCCCAAGTTCAACCACCTTGTGTTTTTTTTTATTAATATGGCCACCGTTGAGAGCATTTACAGTCGCTAAGGCTGAAACATGCAACTCTTCTCTTGAGCTTTTATTCTGTAGTGTCAGACTAAGGAGTGTTTCTGGAAGCTTGCCATTCTTTCTGTGCATGCAGCATAAGCTGATCTCCAGAGAGGTCTGAGTCCTATACTGACTGCCACAGGATCAATCTTTTTGCTATTCCAGATGCCAAGCTTAACCAGTCATTTCAACATGTGTGTTCACTGAAATCATTATCTTTTGTGTTACTGTCCAGGAATCCCCTTCTTCTGCTATTTAACATGCCAGCTTCTTGTCTTTATCTCCAGTACCACTCACAGCTCTCTCTGCCGTATCACTTCTCATTCCTTAAATTTTCCTATTCTTCAGAGAGTACCATTTTCAAAACTCCCTTTCCTTGTAGTTCTTGTGGTGTTCCTTATCAGCTGGTCTTTATGCATGGCACTGAGTTCTCAGAAGTGACCTTTTCATCTCCTTGAAACCTTAAAATCTCAATCTGTGGTGACACTTGTCTTATCTATGGGGCAGCAGAGAGCTGGTAATCACATGAAGTCATCAGAGGTCCATGGACCTTGTGAGTTTAGGTGTCCCAAACTTCAGGGGATCAGAAGAGCAAGGGTGTCTCAGGTCCTTAATTGCTGCCTTGGTGCTTGCACCACTGAGTAGAATCCCTAACAGGCTGGCTGTGGTAGTGCAGTTAGATAGGAAGGGGCATTTAGGTGGTTCTAGTAAGTTTAATGAAGAAACAAGTACCTGCCCTAACATCATCCCAAAGCTCCATTGAGCCCTTGTTCAATAAGCTTTAGTATTATTGCAGGACTTGATAAATTTTGCATCATCATAATGGATGATTCAAATGGTACTTACTGTATTTTCTTAATCAGTACATGTGGCCATGAATGCAGGAAGGAAAGGACTAATTGAATAAAATATGCCATTTTAATTAGCTGTTTATATGTGGAAATTAATTTCAGAAAGAATAATAATTATTGCAGGGTAATTTATATATGACTAAATTAGCACTATTATTTCTTTTTTTACCCTGAGTTCACACTTAACTTCATTGCACCAGCATAGCCACATTATGAAATTGTGGTTTACCTCTTTTACTAGCATAGGTGGGTTGTTTGTTTCATTAAGAACAGGTAAGTCTATATGAAATGGATTAGGACTGTAGATATTTTGTGAGACACAAAATATACTCACAACAGTTCAACTCACTGAAAGTGTTTATTTTCTATTTGTGTGATAATCAAGAAAAGCAGTCAATGAAATTTCCAAATTATTGTAGACTTGTTTTAAGATTCAACTGTTTTCTTTAGGCCACGTCTTGAAATGAAATTGGCTGAGATACTTTTTTATTTTAATATTTTACTATTTTTTTTTTTATGGGAGTTGGCATTAAATTTCTACAAGTCTGTGGTTTCAGAGTGTGTGTGTTTTCTTTGTCCTCCTACAACACAGAAAACACCCTAGTAGTTATTTTTACATTTCTTTGTTGTGGAGGAGAATCTTTTATTGTTCATGGAACTGAAGGAAGAACAACGGGTGAGTGTGCTGGTGGAGATGAATGAGGAGCAATATCGTATATGTCTGTGGTGTAAACATCAGCTGGTGAGATTTATTTTTTTTAATGCCTAGTGATTCTGATTCGTGTTCCTGTTATTTTGACACCACATGAAAACCAAATTAATCTCCTTGAATATCAGTGTACCACAGTGTGTGAGGATCAGAGGGAGAGAAAGACCTACTGATTTAGCCAAACCTAGAAGCACAGGTCTCTGCTCATATTCCCTCATTTCAAGCTCTCTTGACTCCATTAAGTGAGTATATTCATGTACTTTGTATGTTACATTAAAGTATCACAGTCTAAGGTGGTACTGAGGAAATAGCACTATGAACCATGCTGTTCAGAAGCGATGTTTGTCACATGGAAACATTGCTGCTCTCCCTCCAGTTCTTCATGCTCTGAGGCAGTCTGGAGTTAGTACAGTCATGGAAGCACAGGACCTGAAAGGCCAACTGAACCGTTTGCAAAGGGAATGCTATTCTGGGTCTTCTTTTCTCTCAGGACCTTTCCATGGATTTCTTGGAACATGTCCGACTGCTTTTTCTCCAAGGGAGAGTATAAAAAGCAAAGCAGGAGGACTTGATCAAAGGACAGAAGTACACAAAGTCAGCATAGATCTCTGTTGGCTTTCAGGGTCTTGGGGAAAATGACTGCAGTTTTCTTAGTGCAGTGATGCTTATTGCTGTGACCTGAGTTTGCACTGGATTGATGAAATAGGCTTTAGTCTCTTAAGCCCTTGCTGTCTGGTTAGGCATGTCTTTCCGGTGTGGGATTTCTCCTAAAATTTGTATCAACATTTAAAATATATAAGCTGTCATCTAGCAGTGTAGAAACCCATTTTTGATTTGTATTGGAACTTCCTTAATCACTCAAAAACCCAACAACCAAACACCCGAACTTTATTGTTTTTGTTTAACTCTTAAAATTTAAAATGGGGTGATCCAACTGCAAGTCAAGGGGTGCTGCAATACACTTTGCAGGACAAACAATTCTGCGTTGTTGAGCTCTTTGCAACACTTAAACTTCTGTCCTGCTATAGGGATTGAGAGGTCTGCACAAAAGGAAATACATTAGAAGGTCACTGAGCTTTGGGAGTTTTGTTCACAGGATATTGTGCCAGTGCAGTACTTGCCCATGAGTGATTTTCTGGGCACAAAAGAATCAGACATGGAGCTCTTTTCTTATGTGATTTTAGTTAATCTGAGTTGGTTAATGATGTTTTTTAAAAGCCTAAATAAGAAAGTTGAAGGCGATATTGATTTGAGTTTTTTTTCCTTCCTAAGTGAAATATTCTCTCCTGTGCATCTCCTGTGGTCTGCTTGTATGTCTTCTTGATTTCTTGTTTAATTCTTCAGCTATCAACTTTCAGGGGCTGGGAACCTTGTTTAATCTATGGTTCTAAACCTTTTGGAACACGTTGCTGGGACTGCAAGACACTAGAGAAATGCTTTTTGAGCTTACTTCACACCTCTCTTCTGACTAGTTGTGAGGTAGCTACTTAAATAGCCTAATGCTGCAAAGTGCTGGCTGCCTGGGATCCTATGAGTCATCCTTTGGGATTCTTCTTGATTTTGATGTATGTGCACACATACAGCAATATTTCTTCCATACTGTTGTGGGAATGCCTAATTTATGTTGCTACAAATCATATCAGAAGTATAGCTTTTGTTCCAGTAGTTGAAGTTTTACATGGCATCTTGTGCATAGGATGGTAAAGCCAGGCAAGCCTGCAGAGATTTAATGCAGTGTTTCAGGCACAGGACAGTTGAATTGTTCATCCTCCTTCAAGCACAGATGGAAAGGAGTGGCAGAAAATGGTCCAAGTGAGACTTTGAGTGCAGTTTCTTATTGAGCCAGATGGGTGTGCAATTAGCAAATTTTTGAATGTTTTCAGAACAAAATATTTATTTACTACCTATTGTAGTTTCATGTTCACCTGCATTTGTAGGGTCGAGGTGTGGTGCATTACAGAATATCACAAGCTTAAATGATGAACCAATCACTTTTACAGTTTTGGGTTTATGTGGTTTTGTCTGCATGTGGTCTTGATTTTGAAGGTGGTCATAGCTCTGTCAGAGCCAGTGGAAGTTCTGTGATTGCTCCTTCATCTGCAATTAGGATTAAACTCTGTCGTCGAAAATATCAAAAAGTCTTACTTTGTTGTTTTTTTTTTTTTTTTTTAGCAAACTATAGAACAATATGTCTTGTGCCTTCTATTTGTTTCAGCAAATATCTTTTGATATCAGTTATGTCAGTCTGGATTATGAATACTGATGTTAGTCAAACACATCTGACATTTGTCCTGTCATACATGATCTGATATAGTTGCAAAGTAGCTACTTTGGAAACTGGTAAGAGTTCAGCCACAGCAGCTGTCTGTAAGCTGAAAAAATCTGTCCATGGCCTGGAGTATGAATTCATGGTCTTGGGTACAACTAGTTTACTTACAGTTACCCAAAGTAGCTTGTTAAAGAATGTCAGAATCTGTCAGCAGGAGCCTGAGGTCTTCCATGAGGCCAGGAGGCAAGCTGTACCTAAGATGTGGGGGCAGTTTGAGATCCCCAGACTCCAGTGAAGTCTTCTCCTGGTTGATCCATGGCATTCTGCTAGATCTGGATCTTACATAGACTCAGGAAACCTGTGTTTATTTGTTTGCTTGTGGAATTTGGTCTTTTGTGTAAGAACCAAAACATGAACTGGTGTGTGTGCAGCTGGAGGGAATGGTGCAGCTAATGGTATGATTTTGTTGTTGAGTCTATATTTGAGAACTTGATAAGCCCATCTAATCAATTAACAGGTTGTTGTGGGCATGAGTCTAAATTCCTTTTACAGCAGGGTAGCAAGATATCTTTCAGACAGAGTGCTGTATTTTATGTTGTATTTTGCAAAGCCTCAAATAGAACAGTTTACATGTGACCAAAAACTTTACTACTCAAGTCTTTTGATTTCATTGGAAATATACTGCTAACATATCAAAGCAATTAATTTCAGATTTTAATTGGTAGACATATTAGTCAAACAGATTATCCTGGTACTTAGTTATGAAGAATTGCAGAGTTTCAAAAATAAGTGTTGTTCCAGATCACAACATTTTAACTTCTATATTTTAAGTCTTCTCTCTGTCAGTTAATCTCCAATTTTGTTTCACTTGCAAGACTGGGAAGCTCCTGAAGGGAGTCATTGGAGCTGGGTGAACAAACATGCATCAAATAAAACACAGATGAAAGGATGATATCTTTGGATTCTGTTTGCAGCTGTTGCTATCAAGACAACTTCATTAGGAAGCCCACTTGATGGGTGATGACTGAATGTAATGCAAAAAAATGCTGAAGTTTCCCAGTTTATTTTCAGTCTTTGTCATTTTTAATATGTGTTTTCTTCCCAAATTCTATGAAATTGAGCACTTGCCAGCCTTTGATGCATTTATGTCTGTTGTCAAATTTAGTTCACATTCACTCTACAGATTACATTGCTCACTTCTTAAAAGATTTTTTTTTTCCTGAAAAGATTTGTATTTTTATAGCTGAATGCATACCCACAGAAATGATTTGGCAAGTAAAATTTAAATGCTTCCATAACCATGCACTATATGATGTGACAAGATATAAAAGTGAAGCTTTGTAAGAGTCGATGATTTGCCTGATAGGAATATGCAGAAGAGGAGCCATTCTTTTGAAAGAACCTTGCCATATCAATGCAGACCTCATCAGAGGGGCAGTAATTGAGTGGGATATGTTTTCTGGAAAAACACAGGGTAGACGATGCCAATTGTTGAATTTCTGTTTGTGAGGATAGCAGTTAATTGTGCGACACATTGGGGAAGCCCATAGTTTGACTTCAGTATCCTTCTCTGAGACCAGCTGGTAGTGGATGCCTTGGTAGAAGTAGGAGAAGGATCTAGTGGGACTTTTCCCATCCTTGGACAGGTTGTGGTTAAAAATATTGCAAGCAGTGATGGAAACATCAGTACATAATGCAAGTTTTTCTTCAAGAGTTTAAACATAAATAATAAATATTTTGGATGTGGGCACTTTCCCTTAGATTTTTCTGGTGCTGATGGACATTCTTCTTGCATAACCTAACCCTCTGTGGCACTGCATCAGTTCCAAATTTCAGATATTTAGGAGTAGCATAGTGAGAAAAGGCACAAGGTGCTTCTATCTTTTTCTCTTAAAAGCGGGATTTGAATATCTGCAGTGGCACATCTTTCATGCCTCCTTATGTATGTGTGGAACACATCAGTGGTAGTTGAAACTTCACATCTGTAAGGTGGATGAGTTGTACTTGAAGCTTGTCATGAAGGAGGGGGCGAAAGTAAGAAAGAGAAATGAAGGAACTTAACGTGAATGAAATGAGAGAGACTTTAAAAGAGGGTTTAGGCTTTCATAATTTTTAAGTGAACCTCAATTAGTGCATTCAAGAATTTGTGCCTTACTTATGAATGTTTAACAGCATTCATTTTAGCTTGCATTTGTTAAAGAGTGTAATCCTTGTCTGTCCTGCTGTATCTTGGGGTTCTTTTTGACAGTTCTTTCAAGAGAGTGAAACACCATCATTGTCTCATCTGAAGATCTGAAAATCTCTTATCCAGATTTCACTATCTAGACTCATTAACTATATATACATACATATATACATATATCATCATCATCATGGCTAGGCTTCGCGAACGAAGATTTGTGAAGGACTCTATCCACACTTGCTACAAGCGCGCTGATGGCTAAAAAGCCCAATGCGAGATAGACACGTCCGGTTGCAAAAGGCACAGCAAAATGACTCCCCAGGTGGTACCGACAGGACACGGTTGATATGTAATTCTTCCTTCTCTCATGTGGACTGTGTTTCTCCATGCTCCATGCCCATACTGTCTTTCATCTTCTGTGTTTAAACTGTGCACCTTACCAGTCTATCTCCAGTTATAGGCTTGTTTTGTATTTGGCTGACAAGGCCTTCATTCAGTCCTTCTAAAAAAAGAAGTAATGTGATGCTGTCTCCAAGACAAGCTCCTAGAAACTGCTAGCACTTTTGCCCAAGCAGTCTTGATATATGAACACCAACAGGGACATAAACAAGAAATATTATGAGTTCTGATTTCATAAATCCAAGGGGAAGCTGATCAAATTTAAAAAATGACAAAGGTGGCAAAATATAAAATGTTGCTTTTCAGCTTGACAAATGTCTGAAGTGTCATTGTATATTAAAATTTTGAAAAGTAAACCACAAAGCACTACCTGTAGCAAAATACCTAAGAAAAAGCTGGGTTCTCAGGTGAGCCTACTGTGAGAAAACTGTCATAAATACCCAGTATTTTTGAAGGTGAAGATAACAAGAACTTAGAGATCCTTTAGTCAAGAACCTAATTTTTCATGACAAATACTGAAAGTATATTGCCATGCTAGTTCTATGTCACTTAAGTAGTTAAATATTTCATAGAAGTTTGGGTTTGTCTCAGAGCTATAACACTTGTGGACTTATTTAACTTGACTATTGCTATGGGGTTGAATATGCAAAAATCTCCAGCCCTAAGTTTATTTTTTGCAGAATTTTTTTGCATTTCTACAAGACCTTACCACAGCTGTCATGTTGGTAGAAATACAGGTGCTAACTCAGCTTTGATATTTTTATAGTAGGAGGGATCTATGTCATTTTATTATTGAAAGGGCATTGCCAGAATATGTAAGATTTTTATATGCTGTGTGTCTTAATGAAAGTTTGATGCAATAGCACAGAGTTCACAGTATTGGTTGGTGCTTATACACTTTCCTGCATAATAAAGCTTTGTTTTATTCATTCCTAAATTGATCCAATTTAGGATACTACACAAGAGCGAGGATAATCCCATTTCATGATAACAAAGGTGGCTTTCACTGAATGATTGTTTCATATTCTAAGAATTGATAAACAAGGCCTACAGGTAGGGGTAGTTTTAACCCAGCAATAGTTAAGAATACTAATGGTATGAAAGATCCTTCCCTATGGAAGAACATGTAGTTTTAACTTTCCAAACTAGACTTGTTTGAACTGAGATGCTACCTTCCTGGAGACTGTTTCAAATTGTGATGGGTTTGTTGGATGTCCCCTGTTTCTTGATTAACAAGGAAGAATGAATATTTGGTACAGACATGGAAGGCGTGTGAGAAGTTAAGGTCAAGTTTGGTCAAGCAGGAGCCTCCAAGATCATTTGTTTTAGCACAGACTGGAGAATTGGATTTGTCCCCTACTTCTTACATAGCTTGTGATTCTGAGCAATGTCCTAAACCAAATGTTTTCCCAAGAAGTTCATACATTAATTATGCTCTGTTTTCGGAAGTGATGTTTCAGCACCAGGGTCTATCTTACAGAAGAAATATTAGGAATGCCAGAGGAAAACCTATTGTGAAATGAATTTTGTCTTCAGAGCTTGAAAAATGATGAATGAATAGGTTTGGTGCTTCATATTCTATAACAACATGAAACGCATTGAGTAACTGTTCCTTAAATGAGTAGCATTTCTTCTATGATGTAGACAGTAATCTCTTTAAAAAATACTAAATGATCATGTAATTAAATACAATGTATATTACTAAGAAGGTTGTATTAAGGTTTCACAGCCAGTTTTAGTTTCTTATAACTCGACTTTTGAGTGCTTCCCTTTGCAACCGTAATAGTGTTCTTTTAACAGTTTTTTGAGCTTAATATAAATAGGTATTATAGCAACAATTTGTGCTGAAAAATAGTGCATTTATACATGAATATAAATATAAGTGAGTTCTATGAGTATTATATGAGCTTTCTTATATAAATATAGGAAAAATGCCTATCAGGGCTTTTGTAAATACCTGGACAAAAGTAGAAAAACCTGTTGACTATCTGGCCATTCGTGTAGGCAAACAAATATCAGCAGAGAAGCAAACATAACTTAGCAATGCCAGAAGCTGATGAAGAAAAGGAGATTTTTTTTTTTTTGTAAGTCTGTCACTCGATGTAGGAACTCCAGACTTCATTCTGATGGTGAAAATATCAGAGAAAGAAGCATAGAAATTTGCAGCTCATCTGGAGACTGAGGAGTTTGTATTCCAAACAGGTATGCCTTCAGGTAGAGAGGAGCGCTCAGCGGCTTCTGCACATGAGTCACAGCAACCCCATACAACTCTACAGGCTGGGGGCAGAGTGGCTGGAAAGCTGCCCGGTGGAAAAGGACCTGCGTGTGCTGATCCACAGGGACTGAGCATGAGCCAGCAGTGTGCCCAGGTGGCCAAGAAGGCCAGTGGTATCTTGGCTGGTATCAGAAATAGCGCAGCCAGCAGGACAAGGGAACTGATTGTCCCTCTGGACTTGGCACTGGTGAGGCTGCACCTTGAATCCTGTGTCTGTTTCTGGGCCCTGCACTACAAGAAAGACATTGGGGTTCTGGAGTGAGTCCAGAGAAGGGTAATGGAGCTGGTCAAAGGTCTGGAGCACAAGTCTGATGAGGAACAGCTGAGGGAGCTGAGGCTGTTTAGCCTGGAGAAAAGGAACCTAAGGGGAGACCTTGTTGCTCTCTACAACTACCTGAAAGGAGACTGTAGTGAGGTGAATGTTGGTCTCTTCTCTCAAGTAACAAGTCATAGGTCAAGAGGAAATGGCCTCTAGTGTACCTGGGAAGGTTCATGTTGGACACAGGAGGAATTTCTTCACAGAAAAGTTGTCAAACATTGGAACAGGCTGCCCAGGAAATACTGCATTACCATCCTTGGAGGTATTTAAAAGACATGTAGATGTGGCACTTAGGAACATAGTTTAGTTGTTTGTTAACTGTTGCTCTTGATGATCTGAAAGGTCTTTTCCAACCTCAATGGATCTGTGATTCTTCCTATGAAGAGGCACACTGAAGAGGCATCAATGCCGTGTGTCACCTTTGATATAGTCCTGTTAGTGAACTTCTTTTCCAGAGAAACTGTTCTGATTTCCAGACACTTTGAACCATGTAATTGATAGGAATTCATATTGGTATTAGAAGGATCTGGCCCCTGAATTTGTGCCTGGGATTGAGGAATGACAAGAACACGGAGCAAGAGACTTTAGTTGCAGCAACTGTTTTTAAGTTCAAATATTCTAATCTGGAGCCTATTTAGATGCTGCTGTGTTGCAGTGTAGGTTCATGAAGCAGGTTGTCAGTTTATTAAGGCTGGAAACAGTTTGTTGAGGCACTTTCTGGGCACATAAAATACAAGAGACTTTGAGTTTGTCTGATACATCAGATTAATGTCTGCAATAATACTTAAAAGCAGACAAGCTTAAGTTGATTAATTAACTACTGAGGGTTTATTGTGATGATCTACATAACAGATGATGTAGGAATATGTGCTTTCTTTCTGTAGCTCCTGCTTTACCTGCATTCTTAAATTACCTTGGCTTAAACAGCACTCCTGCTGCTGGGTTCACAGCAACGCTCTTTCCTTGCTGCTCACTGCTGGTAGAATTAAAAACAGACTTCCTGGTTTGGAAAGCTCAATGTTTGCACTCAAATGTGTATTAATGCACCTGAAAGTTCAAAACAAACAAGTGCAGATGCTTAATTTATTTTGTATTGTGAGTTAAAGCCAGAGGGTTCGCAGTTTTACTTGCTCTGACAGCACATGGGCTGTTTGCTCCTGTTTTTTTAAAAAAGGGGTGTTGCTACTTTGTGTCAGCTAGGAGAAGTCCTGGTCACTCCTTGGCTCTCCTTTGCCCTGAAAAGAAAAGAAGCTCTGAACTTTTGCAGCGGGGAATGAGGCAGTCTGATGAAGAAGAAAAGGACCGGAGTGCCAGGCTGGTGGAAGTCATGTGCTGCATGGGTCAGTAACGCAGCCCGGAGCTGGGCTGGCAGGGCTGCCTGTGGGACAGGGCAGAGCTCTCTGGGGGGAAGCTTCTCTCAAGGGGCTTTCTGTGGGTTTCTTTCCTTAGTTAGTGTTTCTTTTTTTTAGTAATTTCCCTGTTTTTTAATTCATTTGGTGAATTTGATTTGGTGTGTTCTGCTCTTAGCTGAAGCACACTGAATACTGTTGCACTGTATTTTCCTCTTAGTGTGCATACCTTTCTGGAAGCATTTGTTTTTTTGGTAAAAATCACAGTTGTGGTGTGACACTGAGATTAGCTGAGTTGGTTAAAATTTGGTGCTAACTATGACAAGGTCATGGGTTCAATCCCCTGTATGGGCCGTTCACTTAAAGAGTTGCAGTTGATGATCCTTATGGGTCCTTTCCAACTCAGAGTAGTCTGTGATTCTGTTTTGTGACTTCTTTTTCCTGCCTGTAATTGTGTTTTTCACGACATGACAGGTGTCAGCTTTCTTCCTCATTGCACATTCGTGTCTGTCAGTTACAGAATTTTTCTGTGAGTGTTTGTGTAATACATACGTATGTATACAAGGAACAAGAGTAGTAAGCATCACTTGTTTTATGAATGTTGGCATTTTAATTGAAAACAGAGTTGGAACTAATAGTGACGGCACAGTCTTAACAAAATACAAGTAGATTTTTTCAACTCTTTTTTTTTTTTTTACTGTTGTCACAGTAACATTTCCCAAAATGTAAACTTCTGTGTGATCAAAACTAGATGAGGTTACCTTAGGAGAAAAGACACATTATACACATTGTGAAATTTTGCAGCTGAGAAACCTTGTGTTCCTTTTACAGGAGCTGCCCATAATGGAACAGTTGAAAGTGAAAGTGTTTCTAGATTTCTCTTATTTCTGAGATTTTCTGTTCTCTGTATCTATTAAATCAGAGTTTTCCACTTTATTATGGTAAATAACTGATGTCAGAAATGGTGTCTTGCTAGATGAAGGCTATAGTGAAGTATATATAGCAAAAGGTCGTCTTAATCTGCCAATTTTTTTTTTCCATTAGTGCAGCTTTCCTCTTTCGTTTATCTATTTCTCCACTTTTTTGAGTCTTCAAGTAGAATAAGAGTGTGTAGAGCGGTGAAGTGGGGAAAAAAGCATATTCCAATAGCTTAGAAGATCTTGAGTGGTGTGGAAAAGGGGTTTAGGAAACAGCAACTATTCTGTAGAGAGCCAAATACACAACTACACATACTGCCGGAAGATCTCATCGTCACAGTAAGCTGTGGCTATCAAAGTGATAGGTGTGTTAAAAAAGAATTGGAAAAAGTAACAGGAAAAAATGCATCTATGGCCCTGAAATGCAAAGTTATGTATAAGCATGTAGAAAGTCTGTGAGTCACACAAGACACAACTATACAAAGGCTTCACAGGCTTTTACTTGTCTTGTTTTTGCATTTATTCCCCAAAAGTAATTTCTCACTACTGTAAGGAACAGCACGCAGTGCTCACTTTGGCCCAGCATGGACTCTTGTATGATGTCATGCTGTTTTGAAAGAACCAGAAACTTGAAAGGACTTGAAAGACTTTCAGTGAATTTATTTTTACTTATTGTTATCTTTGACCAACCTGAAAACAGTATTTTTAAATGTAAAATGCAGGACCTGAATCAGTCCTCTAGTGATGGCAATAGCTGCAGAGGGGTCTTGTTTTTCTACCTGAGCTCATTCCTCATTCTCAGCCACACTGCAAATAACCTGAGTCAATGAAACAGCTGCAGTTGTGTTGTACGGGGTCTGAAGGGATCTTGCTATTTTAGGCTTGCACAGATGGTCCTGTTCCTAATGCCCTGTGACTCCTGCTCTGGGGAGCTTGAGGACTGTGAGCGGGCTCTGTAGCAGTTGTACTGGCTGGTGACCCTGCAATAGCTTGTTGGAGATAACTCTTGTGCTGGAGTGGTGGTTAGTTTCTCTCTAACTGAGTAGAATACATGTATATGCCTCCTATCCATAAGTGGGATGCTTTATCACCCTGAGTCTATTACTCCTGTTATTTCTCCACAGTGTTTTGTGGGCAATCATTGATGCTAACTGCCATACCAGGGAGCAAACTGCTGACAGGGTCTGGGTCCCATATGTGGGTTAGTGGACATCTCTGTTCATTTTATAGAGAATTAAAAGGGGGTCCCTTCTCTGACTGAAGCTGTAACTCATCCCTGTGTGTTGGAACAAGGGATATTCCAGTTGAAAAGCACAGTGATTAAAAAAGTTACCTTTCATATGGTAAGAGATTTTCTATTGCTGAATACTTCAATAATTAATTGATTGCAGAGACTATGAGTAGTATTTATAGCTCTTAAAAGTTTGCTGTGACTTTTTAGTACAATTTGGGTGACAGTTGACTTCTCCTAGGAAGTTATATTTTTATTAGTAGTGCTGCTGTTGTACCTGTGGGGCTGTCACCCTGAAGGAACTCACCTGGAGCTTCAAGAAACTTTTTCATGACATGCTGTGATGTACTGTAACAACATTTATGTACTGTTATTTTGATTAGACATTTTGGAGCTTTTAAAAATTTAAACTTTAGAAATTTACTAGAATACTTATTTTAGAAATCTTTTAATAAAAGAAATCTTCTGCGTCACTTGTAGAGATGTTAAACCCTTTTTTTTTTCCTTTTTACCTCTAGATGAGCGGGACAAAGTACAAAAGAAGACGTTCACAAAATGGATAAATCAGCATCTCATGAAGGTCAGTTGTTGTATCTCATGTCTGGATGATTGATTACTACAGCAGCAATTGTGTCCTTTACTGCATGTTTGGTTTCATGATGCAGCTGTGTTACACATAAGGAAGATCTCAAATTGTGAGGTTTATACATGTGCTTTTTCTTTGAGCAGTCGTGTGGGAGTTGAAATGCTGTTGTCTAATATCCCAAGGTGATCTAATTGAGCACTTGAAATTGAAATTAAAATGTGTTGAAGTTTGAGAGACATGATTTCGTTCTATAAGGCTTGACTGTTTTCTGAAATTAGTGTGTCATGGCTTTAGTACCATAGCTAAGGCAAATGAAAAAAAAATTATTTGAAGTATCATGTTGTGGATGGGCAAATGACCTTGAGAAAGAGAGGTCTAGGTCATCCTATGGCATTAGTATGCTGCATGTGGATTAGAAAAAGAAGCTTTCTAGAGACAAAACTCACATTTCAATATCTTTCTTTTGAATAGCAGTGAACTTTGCTTCAGGGACAAAGCACATTATTTTAACAATATATACAGCTTTTAGTCAACAGATAACTAAAAGCTGAATTCACCTTCACTGTATGGCCCTTCAGTTCCAAATTTAATCTGCTGTTTCAGTGCCAGCTGTCTAGCCCAGACATTTCTCTGGAGAAACAGATTGTATAATTACTTAACATAACTTGCTTTGATATGCCCCCCAACTCTGAGATTGAATTCATGTAAGAGTCACATTAAATAAAAACATATCTGCAAACTGTCAGAGTTGAGATTTAATTAATGAGTACAATGCTCAGACACTGTTGGAAAGATCTCCTTGCATTTGTATTTAGAGTACAACTTAACTTTTGAGGGAACAACTTAACTATTTCTTAACTGTTTCTCGTGGCTGCTCTTGTGGGTATTTGAGAAATATTGGACACTAAAGCAGAATAGAATTTCTTCAGGGAGGTGGATGTTTAAAATTATCTTTTTTCTTTCATATCTTTTAAAAATCTGTGTAGCTCTTGGAAGTGGCATGGCATAAAGAGTTAACAAGGCCTGGATGTGAAGTTCATCTCAATTTTGTCTTTAGCAAGAGATCTTTCTTTCAGAGTGGTCTTTTGGTCCTTCTCACCATGACTGAGCCATCAGGAGCAGTCCTGACATCAGTCCCTCTGCAGTAGCATACCACCTTTCTGTGAGCAGGGTGAGTCTGAACTCACAGAATGGCTCATACCAGTAGATTTTCCTTTGTGGATTTGCTAGACTCAAAGGAACCATGCTGTATAGAAACAGCTGCTCCAAGGACCCTTTCTATGCCTCCTGATCGTAATCCTGAAACATCCAAGTGGCCCCATGTCCTTGCAGAAGTTTTCTACTTGCTAATGAGAAAAGACAAAAGGCAGGTCTGCAGCCTTCCCTTTCTGAATTTTACCTTGTGTTTATGATATTAGAAATGTATCCATTGTCCAGTACTTCAGACAAATTAGGTTTCAAGAAAAAAAAACCATCCAGGAAGGTCGCCAGTACCTGGCAGTAAAATGCAATATCCAAATTAACGGTCAGGCATTTATTCTTCTAACTGAGGGTAATTGTTGTCATGTTTGTAGAGGCTACTAATCTTTTTGTGTATTAAAGATGCATTTTAAAAATCTGTCTGTGGGATGGGGAAAAGCCTATCTGAAGGTTTTTGGAGAGGAATCCTTTAATGCAAGTTAAAAACGGTGCATATTTTTACAGAAGAGCAGTGTACTGAAAATGGTATTTCCATATACCATTGTTTTATACCCTTCTAAAACATGCAAAGTCATGACTTCCATACGGTCAACCTCTTGGGAGTAGCTTAAAGATTTAGACTCAGAGTAAAGAGTTCACACTAAATTCTTTTGCCTTGCTTGCCAAGGTCAATGGCCTTCATTTTCAAGTAGTTCTCACCGTGGGTGATTGCAGAGGTATAGATACAGATAGATAAGATAGTGTGTGTCTGTGTGTATTGCTGGCATTGATTTTCATCTTGGATTGCTCACTTTAGAATTGAAGTAAAGGATCGTTAACTTACACAAATATAGTTTGACTATAGCTCTTCCATTAACTTCGGATTTATGTAGCAACTCAGCTTTATCTTCTGGAAATAGTTTGAAAGCGGTTGGTGATACAGTTGTTAAATTTCTTTTCTTAGAGCATTGTTTCTATAACACTGACTTGGATGGAAATTAAAATCAATCCTTCAGATGGTCTCTCTTCAGACACAAAGGCATATTTAGAAAATATCATATAATGGAGAGATGTAGAAAAAAGAGCACAATAAATGAGTGAATTTCTAGCAGAGATACTGGACCTGTCCTGGTCAATGTATTAAGTTGAAGTTGAGCCCTAGTTTTCATGTACCTTGAATTTAATACAAAACATATGCAACTCATGTTTGCCCATTCACTGCGCATAACTTGTTGCAGACAAATCAAGGTGGGAATTGCCTCATTTCAGGCGTCTCAATACCTTTATTTGAGCTGGTTACCCAGGCTTCTCTGGTAGGTAGTAGAGGGAACAAGCCCTTATAGATGTCTACCCGTAAGGCATCTCCCTAAGGGGAAGTGAATTGTGTCCTAGAAGTGCTTTTGTTCCACTGATTGAAAAAAGATCAGTGTGCTTTTATCTTTTGCTGTGTAAGGTTCAACAAGAAGCAGAAAAGATGAAGGTGATCATGGAAGTTATGAGAGATCATGGCAAACACCAGACCATGCATGTGGACAGGACCTATGGGGACGGATCATATTTTAATGTCATATTTTTTCTTTCTTATTTTTACTTTCTCTTTCCCCTGTTTCTTTTCTCTGTCCCCTACTTGTTTTTTTGGTTTTCTTTTCTGTTTTTCTTTTCTTATATCTTTTTACGTTTTCCCTGCTTGTTTAGTTCTTTCCTCACTCCTTTTAATTAATCTCCTATTCTCCTGCACTCCTTGGGAAAATACCAGACCTTCGTGCCTTTATAGAAGTGTATTCAAGAGTTTTTTCTAGGTCAGCAGAAATGATGCTTTTACTAGTTACCATAATTCACTGGGGGTTGGCATAGAAACCTACTGTCACTCTTGTAATTGGTCTGTATGGGATTGACTGAGTAACTGCAAATCATAAGATGACTTGTAAATATTTACCATTCTGCCCTCCGTTGCCTGTCTCTAGTTGCATTGGATTCAAAGCCTGTAAGTGTGTAATTTAAAATTCAGTGTGTAAGATTAGTCTCTTGTCAGCTTAGTTGATTAGTAAAGTATGTTGTGTGCTTTGCTAAACTAGAAACAGTCATTGCAGAAATATTTCCTGCTAATTATCTTGATATACATAGTTTTAGAGACAAGTACATAACGTATTATGTGCAAAATTCTACTGCTGAATCTTTGAATTCCACAGTTTAAGATGAAGTGGACTGTGACTACATTTTTTAAATGCTGAAGTTTTTCTTTTGAATTGATAACAGATTTTCTGAGGACTGATTAGAGCATTGGCCTTGCTAAGGCTACTGTTTACTGTCTGATGTGGGGCTCCAGTTTAAACATTATCTTTTGTGTCTTGTTGACATACGGGCTGGAGAGGTGAGATATTGGACTTAAGACTCACCTACTGCTGTGGTATGAGCTTCCAGGGAGAAACTCACATGCCAAAGTAGTGTGGTGATGGGTTAGAGGTCTCCTCTCTTCTCTGAACTGGCCTCTACTTCCAGCAAGCATTTCACTTTGCTGCAACCAAAATAAGATGTTAAATTCTAGTACTTGCTAAAGCAGTAAGTAATCCTTGATTTGACAAGAACAGGTACATTTGTGGTAGGAAGGCGTTTAATTCTAGTGGAGTGGTTGCATAGTTCTAAATCACTCAAAGAGAAATCCAGCTTCCAGGAAAGCCCAGAAATTCTTCCTGATCTCCTTTGAATCCCAAACCTCAAAACTTAAGGAAAGAGTGAGGCTGGTTTGAAATACTAGAAGATGAGATAAATACTGGGAAGATGAGATAAAAGTCAGAAAACGAAAGAAGTTGATGATGAAAAAGGAGTAAAAGCAGGCAAATTCTTCGCTGTTGTTCAGTTCCTTTCTCAAACAAATTTAAAAGTAATTTTATAGCACCAGATCTTAGTCCTGACAAATTAAATGGGATATTTTGAAATACTCTAAGTTGCTTTACCAGAAATTAGGACTGAAGGCAAGGCAACCAAAAACTGGCTAGTGGTATGGTGAACACCTACATATCTTCCTACTAAGGAAAATGTCTTCTTTCTCACGGAGGAAAAGGTTGTAGAGAGCCTCTTGGCTGACCTTCTAGCAGCAATATGGGCCTCTGGGTGCCTGAGCTGCTCCCTGGAGAGGGAGAGCTGTCCTGTTCATGGCACTGACAGGGTGGGTTGGCTTTTGGGACCATTGACTGACTGGACCTCGGGAGAAACACGCTGCAGATAGGAGCAATGGGCAGCATCCCTGCACGGTCATTAGTTGCTCCAAAAGTAACTTTTAAAGGTCTTACAAGCAAGAAGGCTTTTATAAGTAGCAGGACAAAATGCTTTTAAAACTGTTGTTTTAAAGCTCAGTGTTCAAAAATCGTGTACTGTGTTGCAGTGATAGTGCATTAGAGAGAGACAGCAGCTTTCTGTTGTGCAAAGACTGAATGAATAATTCAGAATAGAAACCTGAAGTTATTGATTCCTGTGCGTCCTGCAAGCAGCACAGGGTTTGCAAATGGCTTCTTGGGTCGATTGCATTGTGAAATGTTCAGGTATGACCTTAATGTCATCAGGACCAACCATTCCTGATAAAGCACAGTCATTCCCTTGCTGAAAGCTGGCACTTTACTGACACTAGTGGTTATTGTTTTAGATAGCGCTGCTCTGCAGTATCTCAGTATCTTCTTTTTAGCCATGCAGTTAAGATGTCATTTAAAATTCCCCACCTCTTCTTTTAGAAGTGAACACTTTGTAGATCTACATTGATATTTAAAGGATGAGACACTTGGTATTAGTCTTATGGTAGTGAATTTTAAAAAAAGTCTCAATTTAACACTTCTTGATTTTGAAACATACTCAGAAAACCTTTTTTTTGGCCTTTCTCCCCCCCCTCCCCCACCATGTGTTAAAATAAGACAAAGATTCCTTGCTGTGCTAGTGCATCTAAATGAGCCTTCTGTGTGTTCCTTGGAGTTTATTCTGATAACTGCTGCAAACTGTGTTGGGAACAAATTCTGTAAAATCCCATTTCAACATGGCCCACAGCTTGCTTTAGGCATTGGGTGCAGCCAAAGTGTCAGTGTTTCCTCCTCTGTTTTTTTTTTTTTTTTCATTTGTTCAACAAGGCCTATTGTCTGCTTGGTAGACAGAAGAATATTTCAGTTTCTCTCCTAAAATTTTTGCAATTGTATGTTCAGGACTGTTCTAAAAGGTCTTGAAGTGTTTTTTACCTTTGAGACATGCTTCTTCTGAAAAATAAATAACTCTTGAAGATCATATTTAATGGTGTAAAGAAGTTTTTGATTTTGTTATTTTCCCTGGGAATATGTATAATTTATTCATGCTGCATTGCATACAAATCTTTCAAAAGTCTTCTACTTGGGAGTAAACCACATAGCATATTTCACCTGCTTAGTATAATCTGCAGCTATTTGCAAGGCAGGTCAACAAGCGAAACTTGTGACTTTTTTAGTGTAATGAAAATTTTGATGATGGATGAAGGTAACCAGGAGACAGTGAGGAAAAGTAATCATAGAATGCCAGAAGTTAGAGCTGCAAAAGAAGAGGAAATTGTACAAGTTTTAAAGGCTACTGGTAAATTGCATCACAAAAAATGCTCTGCAATCAAGCAAGCAAGTGAACAAACAAATTCAAGTCAATAAAAACTGTATCACAGCTTTCAAGTTTATGTGATTGTCTTTAATGCATTTAGACTTCATGACTAAATGGGAGCAGGAAAGAGAATAATTGAAAACAGTAAATTAAATATGCATGAAATATAGGATAGCTGGAGCACATCAATATTTTTGACATGCAGTCCTGTTGTACCAGTTGAGCATATGCTTTTATGTGTGTTGGGTTTTAATTTTTTTTTATTTTATATAGGTGCTCATATATGAAAGAATGAGTATAAGGCAAATTAAGTCTATCATGTGATTACTGCATGATGGACTAGAACCACTAGAATCAATGTGTTTCATGTGATAGACTAATATATTAATATATTAATTAATTCTCTTTGTGTTCATTGTTTGCAATTAGCTCTCAGCACAGATTTATTGAATATTATTTATTTCTCACAGATTGCAAAAGATAAAATTCTACCATTTGCAATTAGGTGTTGGCTTTTTAATTAATTGCTAAATTATTCTTGGAATTATTTTTATCTATATACTTTTGATGTATCTATTTAATAATAATTTATATATCAATTTAGAAGTACTATGCCTTGATCTGTCTCCCTTGGGGCCACTATAACTGTGCCATCGGCTCCAGAGGGAGTAGTATTTGTGGACTTCAGACAGTGAGCAACTTCAAGCATTTAATCATAAACATTAACTAAGTATTTTGTTCTACGGCAATATTTCATGTAATCTGGAAAGCAAGGCTTGCCCTGAGGTAGCGTAGATGTGTGACTGACTGCATGAGGACCTAAGAAAGCATCAGAATAAACATGTTTCTCCTATACAGAAACATGTGTTATCTGTAAAAGGCATTTATGGTGTTTTAAACAGTGAATTTAAAGGTAGTCACATAGTGTCCAAAATTCTTCTCTACTTAAGAGTACCTGAAATTTAATTGGAATAAAGTTTTAGCTGCCAATTTTAGTACTTTACCTGCTTCAGGCTTTTTTGGAGTGTATTGCCTTGGGTCAGAGCTAGTTTTAAGCTGTGGCAGTCAGATCTATTGTCTCTTTGATGTTATTAACATTACATTTGCATACTTTAAACAATTCCTCCCTCATAAGTTACGTTTGGCAATGTGTAGTATAGGTTGGGAAAGGTGAGAGCAAGTTGGAAGCACAAGGGGTAGAGAGAACCGGATGCACATTATAACTGAAACAGAGTTGTCTCTGACCAAAGATAAAATAGAACAAAAGGTGAATGTGGCTGCTGTCAACTGGAAGTCTTGAACTTGGATTAAGGAAGCTGATGGTAAATTTTTGGTCACCAACTGGCAGTGGAAGGACAGTACTGTATAGCAGTGGGGAAAACCATTTATCCTCATAATTGACAGGAGGAACAATGTAGAGTTCTGCATTTGAACATCTACAAAGGAGCCTTCAGTAGTCTATTCAAGAGAAAGGTATTTCTGTGCCACAGCTCAGCTCGTCCCCAGGCAGGTGTGCAAACCAGGTTAGGGCA
Organism: Cephalopterus ornatus; assembly: GCA_013396775.1. Lineage (NCBI taxonomy): Eukaryota > Metazoa > Chordata > Aves > Passeriformes > Cotingidae > Cephalopterus > Cephalopterus ornatus. The sequence continues at coordinate 184,837 of VZRE01001261.1, forward strand.
TACTTGCTGTTCTGTTCCCTGCCTGCTGCAGGAATTGGGGTGGCTGCCTCCGGTGTGAACATGTGTCTTGTGAGTGAAGTGCCAGCCAGAGAGATCTTTAGCTTGTCAAGTTCAGAAAGTTGCTGTCAAAGTTGCCTAGTTAGATAGGTCTGGACTGGCTGGGAGGGACTGCTTCAAAATTTAAAATGGAAAGGTAACTAGAAAGCAAGTGTTGCAAAATCCCAGGCTCATCTTTAAAAGCAAAGAGAGAAGTGTGAAGTAAAGAGAGGACAATGAACTGGGAAAAGGAATAGGTAGAGTCTCCTGGGGTTGTAATACAGTAGAGGGAGAAATGCAGGGGATCTGGCAGTCATTGTAGTGTCAGAGGCACAAAGGCAGGCTGCCGACAGGTAGAACAGATAGGAGGCATCTCTATAGAATATACTGCTGCTTTCAAGAGATGTGTGAAATACAAAGGAGCTGTACAAGAAGTGGAAATAAGGGCAGCAGGACTAAAGGTTTGTTATAAAGGAGTTAGTAAAGCAAGGTGGGGTAGAGTCCAGAGGGACTTAGAGTGTGACATGGAAGTCCGCAGGTAGAAAGAAGAATATTCAGGTAAGTTATGTGTTTTCTGGTTGCACAGCTTTATTTACCCAATAGTTAGTAACTAATGGAAATAATTGGTAGCATTTTATCATTCTGTTAAGAATTCAGAAGACACTGAGGACTCCTAGGCCTCCACAATTATAGTAAGCATAATATCCCTAGCAGAAGAAAAGAAGGAGTTATAGACCTCTCCAGGTAATTTCTCTCCCTGGGGAGACTGTGTAACAACTGGTCTTTGAAAGCAGATGGACAAAGAGGAGGTGGTGTACATGGTGTATCTAGACTTTTTTTACATGCTACCACATGTAGTCTCATTTGCAGATTATCACCACAAAATTTGAATGAAAGGATCCCAGATACAGCTTGCTGGGATATTGCCCTCAACAACTGCTGCAACTGCAGCTAGAACTGGCACTGGGAAGAGCCAGTGCCGTTGGTTGTTGCTGCTGTCATGGCTGCTGTCAGGTGCTGTTGCAGTATCGTCTGGATCTGGGAGACAGTGCTCGTGAACAAAGACCTTCCACCCACAGGAAAGATCCCAGTGCCACATCCTCAAGTGAGGTTTTGAGCTCAGTCACTTTATCTTTGTAGTGATACACCTGTTTCTCTAACACTGCTGCTCTTAGAACCTTTTCTCTGGCTCAGGCTTTTTGTCGTGTCAGCAACAAGTGTCACCCTTGACCCGCCACGAACCTTACAGGGTCCATCACCTGTGCAGGGCTGTGTTGGCTTAGGCCCAGGGAGCTCCAGGAACTACATATGAGCTCTACACCCTGCCTGTGGGCCAGCACAGTGTTTAGGAGACAAGGAGGCAGCTTGTAATTCAGCCTTTTCACGGTCACGCTGCTGTGCTTGTGGGCATGTGACTGTGAAACTCTGCCTGCCTGTGTAACTTCTGATCTTTGCATGGACAAGAGGTTTGCAGCCATCTATCATAAAGCAGTAAGAAGATAAGTTTTCTTGGAAGATCAAGGGCAGGTTGTGATAATTTGAGTTTGTTTAGTCAGAAACTGAGAAGACTGAAGGGAGACATGATAATGTGTCCACAGTATGTAAAAGGTGTTTTTGCAGAGGCTGGTGAACAAATGTTTTCTGAGGTCAGACTTTAGGGGAAGGGACAACACAAAACTTCAGCTTAGTTAACAGCAGATTTAGTTTGAAGATTAGCAAGCAAAAATGTCCGTCTCAGGGAAGCAAGTAAATGTAGTAAAAACCTGTAAATATGTGTTTTGTATGTTACATTTCCTTCGTTTGAATTTTCAAGAATAAATTAGAGAAGCAGCTCTGGTGTTTTCTAGCCAAACTCAAACTTCACTGCACAGGGTCGAGTGAGGTGATCTATTCAGTCTTTTTTAGCCTTAGAGTTGTACTATTCTGTGACTACTTTGTAAGGCACAACCCCTCTCTGGTGAAATAATGTTCAACTTCTGAGTCTTAAAACTGATCACTGCCAAGTTCTTTACCAAAGGTTGTATTTTCATTAATTTAGTGATTTCAATCTGCATCAATTCTACAATTCCATTAAGAATGCCCTCTTTCAGTGGGCTGCCATGTAAAGTGAAGCTTAGTGATGTTTGCTTTATATTCTTCATTAATCAGTATTTATACATTTGTAAATAAAATATTTTTAAAAGGGGTCAGAACAGATGTCTCGAGTGAGACTTTAAACAGGTTGTGAGTTACTTCTTTTTTGTTGTTGTTGTTTTTAGTTTTTCTAAAATTTATAAATACCTTCAGTCTCATATACAAACACAACTGAACAAAGTGTACTGCACTGAAAAAAATCTTGAAGGATTTTGCAGAGGTGCAAAAGAGGGAAGAGAGATGGACGTGCTGTGCTTTGAAATTAAAACTGGTATAAAAAGGGTTAATAGGCTAGGAGCATGTGTGAAGTCTCATGGGACCTTGCATGACATATGCCACATGTGGCATCTATCCCTTGTGCTCACTGAGAGCTGTCCACAGAATGAAAGTTAATTTGGTAAAGTAGATACTAAAGGTGGCTAGACATCTCTGTAACTTTATATTTTAGGACTTTAAATTGTAGCGGTGATGGAGTAGATGCCCATTTTAAGTTAGTACATACCCATTTCTGCTTTTGAATCTATACAGGGTGGGCTCTGCTGAGATGGATTTGCTGATCCCTATATGCAAATTTACAAACAAATGAACAAGACTGTGCCAGGATTAATACCAGTGAGAGTAGTGCTGTGATAATGATAATGAGTAAGTAGAGTGAGACCTGTGGATGTAGTCTGAGTGGCTGAACCAGGGTTAGTTGGAGAGAACCCTTCAGCCCATTCCTCAAAGTTTTGAGATGCATCCAGTTCTGGGCTCCTCAGTGCAAGAGAGACATGGAGCTCCTGGAGTAGGTCCAGCCCAGGGCTACAAAGATGATTAGAGGACTTGAGCATCTGTCTTGCCAGGAAAGGTTGAGGGAGCTGGGTCTGTTCAGCCTCAAGAAGAGATGACTAAGAGGGAACCTCATCAGTATATATCAGTACCTGAAGGGTGGGTGTCAAAATCATGGAGCCAGGTTCTTCTCGGTGATGCCAAGCAATAGGATAAGAGGCAACAGGCAGCAACTAATGCACAGGAAGCTCCATCTGAATTGGAGGAACAACTTCTTTACTGTGTGGGTGACCATGCAGTGGAACGGATTGCCCAGGGATGTTGTGGAGTCTCACTGGAGATATTAGAGAACCATCTGGCCAAAATGCTGTGCAATGTGCTCTAGGATACCCCTTCTGGAGCAAGAAGGTTGGACCAGATGATCCACTGTGGTCCTTTCCAGCCTTACCCATTGTCTGATTCTGTGAATTGAACCATTTTTTTTTTCCCCATAAGAGTTGGAAAGAAGGATTTTTGACATTTGTAACATTTGGTTCATATTGTTCTGTACAATATTCTGGTGTTTCAAATATCGCACAACTACTGAAATCCACAAAAGGGCTCCTGAATGTGCATGTTTATGTCCTAGTGTTTGATATATATGTAAGATTATGCATCTGCTGGCACACTTGCTGATTTGGGTATTAGGAAAATACTGGAATGCATTGCATGAAACCAAATATGGGAAGATAAGAAAAATGTAAGGACAAGATTTGGCAATGGCTGGATTTCTTTTTTTTTTTTTTTTTTTTTTTTTTTAAAAAAAAAAATAAAAATTTTTCCNNNTCAAATAAGCAATAGTACATTTACCTCAAAGCCATACAAATGTCTTTTTTATGATTAATAGAGTTATGCAGAGACATGTGGAATTATTGAAGACTGGGGGCGAGATGCGAAATAAAGTATACGAAAGCAATGGATTAATCAGATGATTGATTGTCTGGAAGAAATATGAAAGTTAATGTGGAAAAAAAAGTGAATGATTTCAGCTTTTAGATACAAGAAAACAGCGTGTTAGGTGGGTGGAACACTGGAAGGGTGTCATGGTTATCATGTTAATAGAGTGTAGAGCATTGGCCACATGAGAAAGTGAAGGATGAATCCAAGGATGCAATCAAGGATGAATCTTTATTTAGAAAACATCTGCTGTGCTTTCAAGGTTGTTGAACTTACTCTGTACAGGGGACTTGTTTAAATGCAGCTTAGTAAAATCATAAAGGTACTTTATGAAATGGAATAACATTATCTGTGTCTGCTATTTGTGACAATTAATATCCAGAAATGAACTAAAACGGAAAAATTACTTGTGTGCGTGAAATAAAGAACCATTTATTTTCCATGAACCACAAGAATTGTTTCCTGCAGAGTGGATTATTAGACTGAGCAAAAGAAAAGAGTGAAAATGAGTTATGAACCACTAGGCCTAAGACTGGATTTGCCAGACTTCGCTTACAAATGAACAGGCACACAGAAGAGACCTGGCACAAGTTTTCTCTCTGCGCCATCTCTGCCAGCCCTGGCTGCAGGCCCCTGCTGTCCGGCCGGGGGGAGCAAATCGGGGTGTCCTGGGCGGTGGGTGTCCAGGGCTGGAGCGTGTGTGCCAGCGTGGAGGTGGGGGAACAGCACCATCTGCAGCCCAGCGCTCGGGCTGACTGCGCTCTGCATCCGCCCCTGCGGAGAGCTGTGACCGGGGGTCACTGCTGCAGAGCTACCCAGTGATTAAATTCTCCCAGAACTTGTGTGCTTGTTTATTTTTAACAGAATGAGTGAAGTTTTCGGTGTGATTCAGTGCAAAACATGGATTGCGACCAGGGTGTGTATGTGGAGTTTGTTTGGTTTTTTTCCTAGCAGTAAATTTTGGGTTTAGAGTAAGGAGATTAAAAAACATGAGAGACTCCGGGAGGATGTCAGTGTGCGTGCCAGTCTGCATGGAGCTCTGGCTCCCTGATCTCTTGGAGTGACATCAGGTTGGCCATGAACCACAGCTCAGAGCCTCCCTATGCCATGCAAAATGCTGGAGTGGAAATTACCTGAGGTACAGTGGCCCTGCAGCATGTCGAGCAACACTTGTGCTATACATGGGAGAATGTAAGAAGTCTGTAGAGCAAAATAAGTACTTCTGAATATGCTTAAAGAAGCAACTGGCTTGGCAGATCAGTCACGTGGGAATATTTTGACAAATCTGATATTTTGAGTTACATGCTGTGTGAATCTTGTTACAACCTGTTTAGAATTTTAGAGTGTTAATCATAAATCATGCTGCATTTGTTGGCTTAGTAAACCTTTATTTTTTTTTACATAAATGTGACTTTTTGTATGAGGGGTTTTTTATTTTTCTTCTTTTCTCATGGCATAGTTTTATTTGTTACCATGCTGTTAGAATTGCCACTGTGATTCCTTCATTTCAAAGGTGAAAGGACTAAAACATAGACATTTTCAAAATTTACAGAAAACTCTTTCTTCATGACTAGCACTTTTAATAACATTTTTCCTTTAAAAACAAGTTAAAGTTTGTTTTTAGGAAGCTAAAACATCAGAGAAACTCATCAGGATGTCAGGATCTCATGAAGTGGCCAAAGCAGTTTTTCAGCTGTGTGAATGCTGACAGCATTTGCCATGGAACACTGTAGTTATAGGAGCCCTTAACTATCTGTGTCTATTATCATGGAGAAAATCGTTTTACTGTACTTGAAGTGAATAGGACTCCTAAGGGATCTTTTTTTCATGGACATTGAGTCAGATTCTTAAAGAATAAATTTGAAGTTTATTGTGAAACTCACAGTGGCCTTGTGCCAGCTGTTGTTTGGACTTACCGGTGACCTCAGTGGTAATTAAGGCCTGACCCTTTTTTTCCCCGAACACCCCCCTTACAGTTCTAACTTTTGAGCCTTTTCTCATTTTCCTTTGGAAAAGCAGTAATGCTTTACATCTGTGCCAGGCATTTGATTAATTTTGCTTCCAGAAACGAGGAGAGCATATTCTTATATTGATCAATTCAGCTTTATTATAATATAGAAAGGGAGACTCCTGAAGTTTTTAAAAAAGATTTTTGATTACTGTAGTCTGCTTTCCTAACCTGAAAAAAATGGATAATTTTGCAAGTGTATGAGCACTCTGCCTTGTTACCAAGTCGTGCAGCTTGCCAGGGCCACAGTGGTTGTCTCACCTCCCTTAGGGAGTCCATGGGTGTTACTTATAGTTGTTCCTGCCCCGTCTGATTATATACTCTGCCCTGCCTTTTTTACCTCAACTTTAGATTCTGCAGCACATTAATGTTTGTTTCTGCTTCTTCCTACACTTTTTCAGTTCAGAATCAGTGGTCCTTGCGTTTTAGTTGCCTGTCTGGAACATGCTGCACCCTAACACGAAAGTCCATGAGCTATCTGTGTATGCTGGGTGTGTACCCACTGTATACACAATTGGGCACAACCCTATTTTCCTGCCATATTTACTTCTGAATAAGAAAAAAGGTATAATTCTTCCATGTTTTCGTAGAATCATCATAGAATGGTTTGGGTTGGAAGGGACCTGTAAAGGTCATCTAGTCCAATCCTCCCTGCAATGAGCAGGGACATCTTCAACTAGATCAGGTTGCTCAGAGCCCTATCCTTTGCCTTGAATGTTTCCAGGGATGGGGCATCCACTGTCTGTCTGGGAAACGTCTTGCAGTGTTTCAACACTCTCACTGTAAAAAAAGTGTTCCTTATATCTAGTTTATATCTACTCTCATTTAAAACCATTGCACTTTGCAACAGGCCCTACTAAAAAGTAGGTACGGCAATGTTAGAGATGTACATCTGCTGTGTGTCCTTGTGAAGACCAACCTGATTTTTCTTGCACAAGCAGAAGGGGCAGTCCTTCCCTTCTACCATATAACCATGAGTGGCCTCTCCTTTCAGTGTGCAAAACTGTAGATTTTGTTCTAGTATCAACATAATAGAACTAATAATGTCAAGAAAAATTGTAAGAAACAGGCTTGCTGTGGAAGATGGCTTCTCTTTTGCTGTGACTCATGGCAAAATCAGAGATCACTAGGTGCAAGTTTGGTTCGCTAAACATTGGCATCTGGGGCTGTTTGAGATGTGCAAGAGTATTCAGGACAGATATCTGTGAGACAGCAGAACCTATGCAAACCTCAGTCCTTCTATGGAGAAGGTGAAGGCCAAGTGGCACAGGCCCTTAACATAAATCAGCCCTATAGAGGCGTGACCAGGAAGCTGAATCATGTCTTCCTTCCCTGTTGGTGGGAGCAAGAACCAGGCAGACTGAAGGCAGTGGTGACACGTGCTGCGATGCCAGCCCCCTGAGGCGGAAGCTAAGCCTGGCAGGCCAGGTACTTTACTGCAGAAGCAGAATAGTACATAAGGGTGGAACTGATAGCAACTTGATTGTAAGAACAGCTGGGTGTGCCAGCTGAACAGTAAGATAAAGCTGTGTGAGTTATGGGGGGTGTCAGATTGCTAGCTTTTGGAAGTGGCAGCCATCGTCACAGTCTTCATTTGTCAAGTGCCTCACATACTGAGGTCTGGGGACAAGATTGTGGCTCTGTGACTGCTACAATTTTAAAAGCTGTTTTTTACTGGCGGCTCAGAGATTCCCCAGGGCACTAAACTGCAAAGCTTAAGCTTGCTGGAAAAGGATGATATGAAAATATGTTATGCTCATATCAAGGAGAATGGAGCTTTCCTTACCACAAATATACTATACATGCCAGAAGATGAAGATCAGAAGATGAATCACTTATGAAACAGTGCCTTACGTTTGTTCTGTCTCCTTTTCAATGATGAAGCCATTTTGCTTCTCTTGTTTAAGTTTTGTCAGATGCCCCTCAGCCACTCAGTGTCTCTCACATCTTCCTTAAAGAATTTCTTCTCATGCCCAAATTATCAAATCTGCCACACTCACATGGGCATATTGCAAAAAGTTGCTTGAGGCAGCCTGTAACCTACTTTGCATGTGAACCTTGCAAAATGTAGGGCTGACAATTCTGTGATTTTATTGAAAAGCCACAAGAACTGTTATGAAATATCATGGGGTCAGCAGATCCCACATATCCATCCAGGGAACCCCATCTGCATCCAGTGCTTGTGCTACTATCTGTTCTGAAGAAGGCTAAATATAGCAGTTGAGGAGCAATGAAATAGTTGTATTTCTTGTTCGTTTCAAGATCTAAGAATTCATTATATGTGTTGAGAGACAAGAGTTGCTCAAGTGATAGAGAGAGGTGATTTTGCAAGCTTTTCCTCTAGTGGCGGTATAGGATCTCTTGAGAAGCACAAGATACTTCTTTTAGAAGTAATCTGCTGCTTTGAGTGAACATGCTTGCTCACGTCAGTTGCCCAAATACATATTTTTAGGTGCACATCTGCTGCTCAGAGTCATGGAAGAAATTCCTTGTTATGTTGTGCTGTACCAGGATGACTGACGTAGTATGTCCTAAATTATTAATCTTCACAGTAAGTGTCAGCCAGTGGCAGAACTAAGACAGACGTATAAGGTGTACTGCTGGTTTTCCTGTGTTGACAGCTCTATGCCAGTTTCTTCCTAGCCAGTGTGAGTTCATCTCTGAAGCGTCTGTGATTTCTAGAAAGATAAGCTGGGGAAGATGGTTGTCTCTATAGTACTTAGGAAACCTCAGAGCATAAGAAACAAACAGATGTGTACTGTGAGAGACAGACTAGCAGGGTATCAAGACATCTTGCATCTAATGGAAAATAAAAGCAGATAGACCAGGAATGGTAATATTTTCTCATCCCACAATTCAGACACCTGCACACTGGGCAATTCCCCTGAGTTGGATGTTGAAAAGAGTATAGGCGTTGACTTGGTGTTGCACAGACAGTTCTTCAACTGTGCTAGTGCAGTGCCTTTCAGATGTACACCCCCTTTCTCTGTCCTTAACCTGATGTCCTCCCATTCTTCTGGCCACCAGCCTGTACTATAAGTGTGCTCTTGCTTGGGATTCTGTTCTCCAAAGGGAAGTGGAGAGTGATAGGTCCTGAGCGACGAAGCAGGCACCCCTCTCACACGGTTTATAATAAAAAAAACTTGCCTACTTTTGTTGGAAAGAGTCTAACACTCAGCTTGGCATAGTTCTTTGAATGTAAAATTAAAAAGTCACAATTGTTTTGGGTTAAAAATTAAAGACCTTTGTTCTTTTCATCTTTTAAGCATTTATCATAATCAAATCTTGTATCAGGGACTTTGGTGATTTACATGGCTTCCCTTTTCTTTCTTTTCACGGGAGATGTAGTAGCAGAACACCTGTTTTTTCCTTTGTTCAGCTTAACAGTGCTTCAGTATTACCAGAGAAATTTTCTCTTGGAAATTTTTTTTACACTAATTGTTTGCAGGATTTTAAAAAAAATTCATAACTAAAATTAAAAAGATACTGTATGTACATGAGTGTGTAAAGCTATGTATATATATAAGAATATTGTATTGTAACTTGACTGTGTATGCAGAGTCTGTATAAATGTTCTGGAAAACATTATGAATTTTAATTCCTTATGGAACAGTCAGATGACAATGACTTGTTCTGGCTAGTCTTCAGCACAAGCATAAATATGCTGTGATACTACTCTCAACTAAGATCATGGTCTTTATGAAACAGATTTTAGGGTAATTTCATGTTTAAAAATTGGAGTAAGAAAACTTGAGAACGGAAAAGCATTTATGAAACTAATCTTAGGTATGGAGACAGTTATTTATTCAACAGAATGGATCTAGAAATTCCCTTGAAAGTCAGGTAAAGAGTTCTTGTGTAAAGTCAAAGATCTGGGTCGATTCTTGTTGCCCTCATCATACACATAGAAATGCTGGCAGTCAGTGTCCCATAAATCTCATATTGGAAGTACAGCTCATCTGTAGTAGAGGTGATAAAGAAGAAAATTTCTCATGTTTCTCTCAAAGCTTAGGAAGCTTCGAGTTTGGTGGTTCAATGGGAACACCTGAGAGCTCACACTAAATTATAGCTGGAAAGCCCTCAACTTTCCAGTTATATCTGCCTATCTGGCAATGTCAAAAATCTCTGCTTCTGAAAAATTAGGTCCTTTGTGCCACATTCAAAGAGCTGCTGGATGAAATTGTTAAAAATATTTCGTATAAAGCTACATTAAAGCAAATGCTAAGAAACAAGAAGTTGGCCTGTGAACAGACATCTCCCAGCTTTGTTGTGCCTGTCAGAAACATTAGGGCTTCTGGCTGACTCTCGTCACTGTACCTGCTCCCTCACTCGTGGTCGGCCTTGCAGAGTCTGCTGGTTATCAGCGCTGCTCAACCTGTGCTGAAAAGGGTGACCATTTATTGGGGGACACCACAGGAGGGGATCATTTGGATTGGTGTCTGCTTGTGGTAGAGTGGTGCTGAGTGTAGGAAGCACTAACCTTTGCCACTGGCATGGCAGGTGGGAAGGGCTGTGCATGTCTTTGGCTTCACTAGATCAACCTAACGTCCTATTTCTTTAGTGTGGTGGATAAGGTGGATGTGTGAGTCGGGAAAACTAAGTACTAGGAAACCTGAGGTGACAATACGTGTTATTAATTGGTAGATGATATGCTTTGATTAGTAACAAGCTTAAGACCAGAAAGTGTGTTACTTTTGGCCTGACTGCAGTAAATATGCATGCTGATGATAAGATATATGTCGTGTGTATTTTTTTACAATTCATTGGATCTAGCTGTTGTTGTCTTATTTGTCATTATTTAGGAGGTAGGTATCTGATAAATTTTAAATTGTCAGATACTGATTTTTTCATTGCTACATGCATTCATTACCTGTAACTCCATACTATTTTTCTTTTTCTTTTCATTAAAAACACATAAAGTGTGATAGAACTGTGTGAGTTCAGATGTAGAAGTAAATTTTGCCTATTACAATTGATTTGGATTTGTAAATTTGTCATGAAAGTGAATAAATTTAGAAAGCAATGTTGAGATATATCTGAGGTTTATCTGTATATTAAAAGATGCTTGCTAATATGAGTGTGAATTCTCAGGTATAAATGAGGATCTTGTACTTAATTTTTGCATTTTTCTATGCAGGTTCGAAAGCATGTGAATGACCTATATGAAGACCTAAGAGATGGACATAACTTGATCTCACTTTTAGAAGTTCTTTCTGGAGACACCTTGGTAAGCTTTTAGATCAGAATGCAATGGTTCCAGATTTTTGTTTTTGCATTTTCTCTGTTTGTTGACTCCTTGTGTATTGACTGCTGGAGGTTTCTTTGATATTTTCTGTAATCTGTGACCAGATACGAAAGACACAAGCTGTATTTCTCTTGGTAAAATATGCTATTTTGAATTCTGAGGGGGAATGCAATCTGTTCTCTTCATATCTTGTGGTCAGAGAGACTTCCTTTCTTAATAGGGTAATGCACTATTTTTTCTGTTCTTTCTTTTTCTTTTCAATTTTTGTTTTAACAAGTATTGGATGCTTAATATCTTTTTGCATTAAAGGGAGTAACTGACAAATAAGGATAAAATGTCCCTGAAATTGTCTAACACACTCCTCAGGTGTCTTTTCCTTTCTTTGTGAGCATTACTTCCCTTGCTTTGTATTTGTTCTCTTCATTATGTTCTTCTTTTCATGCTCTTCTTTTCATTTGTGGTCTGTCTTGTGTTTTTGCTGTCCTGTCTCCCGTCTGTTATATTCATTAGCCAAGAGAGCGAGATTTTTTGAAGACCTTACGGTTGGTGAGTTCAACAGAAGCATGCGCAAATGAACAGCATGAGGATGTGGAGGATGAGGATAAGGGGGTAGGTGCCGACCCCCGTAACTGTACTAATGTAGTGTTTGAAGTGTGGTGTCTGCTAATGCAAATTCTTAGTTTGGTGTGCTGCAGTACTGGGCTGTAGAAAGGACAGAAGAAATTGTGTTGGTAAACCAGGATATGTGTGTTTATGATGGAGGTGTGGTAAAGAAAAATTTTGATTCAACATTTTTGTGAACAGCAAAAATGAAAATGTTCAAGATTTTTTATTTGCTTTCTTTGATTAAATTGTAAAAAACCATGGCGCAAATGTGTACTGGACAATGCTATCAAGATGTTATAAGCTTTTTTAATAATAGATAGGGAATTACCATAATTCTGTTAAACTAAGACTTTTTTTTTAAACTTGCAAAATAGTATTGTCCATATACAAGTAATTTAGACAAAGACTTGAAGGCTCTTCTTAGTGAAGTCAATAGCAAAATATCGATTTGTCTTAATTAGAAGCACCAGTCTACTGTGCCCATGGTGTATGTGACATAACATTGGATAATATCTTGATAATTCAGATGCCCAGATCTATTTGTTAGAATTTGCCACGTGTAATAGTTATTTTTTTCAAAGCAGATAGATTAGAAGTTAAGCGACAGCTTCGGGTAGTGGCTACTAGGATATGGATAGTTTGCAGAGTTTATCTTTCTTGCAACAAATACCGAATTATTGTTTCACCGTATTTTGTCCATCCAGAAGGGAAATATCTACTTAAAAAGTGTAAAACACCAAGTGCCTGTTAGTCCAAGTGAGCTGTTCATGCCTTTTTAGACCTTGCATCGTTGGCATTTGCTAAAGCAACTTGCTGTCATAGGGCCCGAGTGCCTCCGTGGCTCCTGTGTGTTGTGTTGCAGTTGTGATCTTAGTGGAATTTGTGTGCTTTTTTTTCTGGAGCATAACATAACTCAAAAGGCTACACTTTTTTTAAAAAAAAATATTTCCCCTCTGAGATGCTATACCTAACTATATAGATTGGGATTTATTACACCACCTTTGTTGTGGAAAACCAAGTTCCAGGCCTGCAGTCCTTTGTTTCCTCTGTGGAAGCTACTTGATAGCAAGGGCTGCAATGCTTGATCCTGAGCTATTGGTGTGAAAAACAAGGGGCTAAATAGAAGATTCTGTAATGGAAATTAAAATTCTGTGTTTCAGTTTTTGCTTCTTATTCAGCTCCATTTTCCCTTGTTTCTTTTTGGCAAGCATCTCATACTCCACAGGGCGGGAAAAAAAGGCAGTTGAGGAAGGATTGGGCTTATCTGTGTGTTTCACAGTGATTATCTGAGGAAATACTCATATTCATGGCTGTTCTCTAGCAATTATAGTCCACTTCAGTTTATTGCTGTGAAAGTTTGTGAAAAATCTGAAGTAAGGAAGAATAGAAGGATTTGGATATGATGTTGATGATATAAGGTTAACTGCTTTCCCATGCTGATCTGTGACAGCTAAGTATGCATTTTCTGTGTGATTCTTCTTCTTGGTAATTTTACACTAACTGCATGCAGTTTTGCCATTTTTCCATTAACACACTGCTTGTGCTTATTTTAGTTTTTTTCTTGATGGTTTTGACTTTGCTTTGGGAAAAGTGATTTCTTAGTTTTTTTCACACTTTAAAATAGTCTACCCAAGTCAAGAGTTTAAACTTACACTCTAGGACTGTATACGTTGTATTATTCTGTTTGGAGGAAGAGACTGTCTTTATTAGATGTTTTAAATAAATATGTATAGATATCATCATGATTATGCAGTCATACCATTAAGTCATGAAGTTGCATACAGAGGTAAGCTTTTCCATCACAGAGTTTATCAGAGCAATATAAAGGTCCATGGCATTACTTATATTTTGCTTTGCTTAATACACTGTGAATATTTTATAATAATAGATTGCAGTTTAGTTTCTGTAGGTAGTAGCCCTCTTGGCTTTAAGAGTACTTTACAGGGAATGGTTATCAGCCTGCATGGATCAAAGTTGCAGCTGGGGACCACTGATCTCTCTTGCTATCTACTGTGCTAAAAAACTTCAACTACGGTTAAAAAAAAATACTCAAAGCACACTTTTCCACCAAAGGTATTGATTTCATTAAAACTGCAGTGCTTCAAATGTTCTACAAGGTATCTTTTCAATCAGACTATTCTTTTGTCTGATGAGAAAATCTCACAACTGTTGTTTTCCAATTTTAGCCCCGAGAAAAAGGTCGGATGCGTTTTCACAGACTCCAGAACGTCCAAATTGCACTTGACTATTTGAAAAAACGCCAGGTATGATGAAAATTTAAAAAAAAAAAATCATAAAAATTTTGTCACCTGTAGCTAATAAATAAAAAATATGTCCTACTTTGTCTTTTATGCATGTTGTGTAACAGCTGCTTGTGTAGGCTTGGCTTTATGTCATACTTGAGATGGATAAGAGAGATGTGGCAAAGGTAACTTTGCACCACCCTTTGCTAAGCAATAACAACACACTCCGTGTGATATATGATATTAAAGAGGAGAAGATTATGTGTGAGATCCTAAGGAGTTGCTTATAGTAAATTTAACTGTCTTTCATGCTGCCCAGACACTAGCTGGTGTGCAGTTTTGTTCAAAGCCTAATTTATAGTGCAAAATGCAGATTCAAGGAAATTAGAATGTTGTATGGGAATTCCTTGTTTTGATTGTATTTATTTTGGAAAAACCTTCTCAAACCTCGATCCTGATGAAAGCAAAACTGGTTCTGTAGAAAGGCAGCAGAGTTACCTGGGCTGTGGAAGATTCAGTCTTAATTTCACCTGTGTGTCCTTTAAGCCAGACACTTGAAATCCACACTGCTAAGTTGTTTTCTGCTACTGCTTTTCAATTTCTTTTAAATGCTTACAGGATTCTTGCTTTCTCCCTTCACAAAACAGCAATTTAAAAAAATATCCAAAATATGGAAAGAAAAACTGTTCTTCCCAATCTCATTCCAGTGAATTGACACCGAAAATCTGCTTTTTGGTTGGTTGAAATAAAAAAAAAATTATTTGCTGCTTCGAAGATTTGAAAGAATATGAGTTAGCAAACCATAGACAGATCCTGGTTTGGTTATAAAACCAGATGTCCTTTTGTATTTCAAGTGAAATTGCAAACTTGTCTTCTGGGTCACTGAGTGTTGTGTGTGTACTGAGAACTCAATCTCCCTTTGCTGAGTTCTAAGCAAGCTTTTTCTGTTAATCTAAGTGAGCCACTGAACAAATAACACTACAAAGTAAATGAATGGCTACTTGAAATGATGGTCACAGTGGCATTTTTATGCAGCAAGACCTCAGCACTTGTGCTGCACCATGCTTTATTTATGCATAGCAGACCATGTATATTAAAATGCAGGAGACATAGGATCAGATCACCACGTTTATGAACACGTGTGTTGATGGGAACCACAAGACTCCATCACACAGCTGTTGATTGTGATCTGAGGATTTTTGTGTTTTCTTTAGCCTTTTGGTTTTGTGAAGATGACTGATTTCTAGTGTACAAAATGCTTGTAGGGCTTTGGTCTTCTTGGTAAATTGTCAGTGGGACTTGCAGTTGATTAAAATTTCAGCCCTTTGGTAGGTGTTCCTAAACTGTTTGTAGGAGGTAACTCGCTCAGGTTGGCTGTATAACCTCCAAAAACAATGCTTTACTGTGATTGTAGGGCAGAGAAATCCTACATATTGATAATTTTTAAACCTGACTTGAGAAATAGACCAGAACAGACTGTGGAATACACTGTCTTTCTTGCAGATCGAAATGGTTTGGCACTTTTTTCCCCTCCAAATAGTTAACATTTTGTCTGCAAATCAAGAGGAAGACATGCCTTTGCTCATTCAATTCATAACAGGGTATATGTTCAAAAGCATGTGCATGTAACTTTACTAATGTCGGCATAAAATGCCTTTTAGCTGAGTCATCTTTAACTGCTAGGCTATATGGATACATAATACAAATAGAGAAATTAAATGAATTATTAAAATATGACAAAGAAAATGGAATTATTGAACTCACTCTGAGTGTGAGATTATGGGAGTGGCAATAATAGCAGCTTTTGTTTTCATCCTGTTAGCCATTTCTTGTTTATAATACTGTGATTAAGTACAGCATCAGAAGTGATAATTGTTGTCATTAAGCCATTGGTTATTTAAATGTGATACTAAATTCTCAGTTTTATCAAGGCAGACCACTGTGTTTTAGTAGGCCAATTCTCCTGCTGCTGAATTCTTACTCAGGCATAGGAAAGTGTGGGGTAGAAGGAAGACAGTGATAACTTCCCAGGGCTTAGCACTGCCCTGAGACTAATACACCAGCTACAGATCATTATATTCTTGTTATCCTTCCCTGCTTTGTCATACCTTCCCCTTTGGACAAGAACGGAGGTAAAGGGTATTTGGCATGGGGAAGAGATCTGCTGGCCTAGCGATAGCTGAGGATCTTCTCAGCTCGATGTGAGTGGGAGAGAGCAATTCCTAGCAGGCTGCTTAGAGCCAGAATGCAATTCCTTTCTACTTTTGAGAATTAAAAAAAACCCAACAGAGGAGGCTCAGGAAGTGACTAGTGCATCCTTCACAATCATACCTGTGTAACACAGTATGTATTTGTGGCATATTTATTTCAATTTTGTCTGTATTTTTTTTCTATGATGGCAGGTGAAACTGGTTAACATCAGAAATGATGATATAACAGATGGGAATCCCAAATTGACTTTGGGGTTGATATGGACCATAATTTTGCACTTTCAGGTAAGCCTAGTTTTGCTTGACAGTATGTTTTTGGTCAGATTCTTGCATACAGTTACGATGAAAGCGTCCACTTAGACGGGACTCCATAGATTATGTCTCTTCTTTGACGTATATCTGAAGGTTTTGATGGTGTATCTTATTTTATGATGTAAACTGAACCTCAAGGTGTTGTTTGCAAATTTCCTGTTTGTGGAGTGAGAGAAAAATAGCTTCAGTTTTGAACATCATTAAAGACAATAGTTGATGTATTCCTTCCAGCTTTTGGACAAACCAGTCTTGTTTTATTCAATAGACTTCTTTTGATGTGTATTAAAATATATTAAAAATTTTAAATGCTCTTTTTTTCATTCAGGATCTGAATTTCTTTGCTGATAAGAGCATTTTAGCAAGCACTGCTTTCAGCCTCTTAGAGCAGTTCCTAACACGTCAGCATTTGTTTCTAGCCCCAGTGATGGTAGTGCAGGTCACACTAGGTGGCACTCTGGTTGTTGTACACTGGCGGGATTGTGTACAGTATAATGCAGCCTTACAGTCTGTGGTGTTGAATTGCTCCTCAAAATGAGGCTTTCATAATGGCCATGGCTGTAGATGATGTAATTCAGATGACAGATAGTTCCCATTTAGTGACTGCAGCATTGTTAGCGATAAACTCCTTGCACTGTTGGCATTTTAAAAGATCAGAAATTTACACAATCACACAGGAAAAGCATGGTTCACTTAAGAATGTTCCACACTAGATTTATGACTGAAAAAAAAGTCTTAAAAAAGAAAAACCCAGAAAGGCTGCTAGGATCTAATGTGCCTTTCTGCAGATCCTGACGAGGAGCAGAAACATAAATAGGGACAGTGGGGCCCTGATTTAAACAGGATGCACATCTTAGCTCAGCCCAGCGCATAGGGTAAAGGAGAAACCACTAGCCACTCACCGAAGACTGAGAGTTCCCTCAGCTCCCCTAATTGTGTCAGTCTTTTCTCCATATAATAATGTGGAAGCAAAAAAAAGACTGGGTTTAAATATATTTAAGTATGACCTACAGAATTAGGCAGTGATTGAATGTTGCTATATTTTAAGAAATAAAGATTATTAACAACTTCCTAATAGAAGATGTTAGTGCAATTTAAGACTTTACTTGATGCATATTTTATCTTTCTGAACCTGATTAATAAGTTTTTGCAGAATTGAAATTGTGTTTCTCTCACTAGCTGAAGCACAGGACATCGAGCACAATTTTGGGTGCTTATAAAAAGTAGTGAAAGTTAGTGCTACTACTTAGTTACAGTTGTAAAAATTAATGAAAAGGCAAAACATCTATATAAAAGAACTAGTTTAAACGAGCTGGTGTAACAAGGATTTTCTCCTCTAAGGTATCCAGCTCCATATGAAATACGTTGAAGCATTTAAATTGTAGCTGAAACACACTTACTTCACTATATCCTGACCACAATAATTGCCAATTAAATGTCTGCAAGTACAATTCAGATCTTACAGATCTATCAGAATAGACTGTTTCAGTTGGAAGAGATGTACAATGCCTGACCAATTTAGGGCAGACTAAAAGTTAAAGCATGTTGCTAAGGGTAATCTCCAAATGCCTCTTAAATGCTGACAGGCTTGGGGCACCAACCACCTCTCTAGGAAACCTGTTCCAGTGTCTGACCTCCCTCTCAGTAAAGAAATGCTTCCTGATGTCCAGTCTAAACCTCCCTGGCATAGTTTTGAATCATTCCCATGCCTCCTGTCACTAGATAACAGGGAGAAGGGCTCAGCACCTCCCTCTCCACTCCTCAGGGAGCTGTACAAAGCAATGAGGTCACTCCTCGGACTCCCTTTCTCCAAGGTAGGCAAACCCAAAGTCCTCAGCCTTTTTTTTTAGGACATACCTTCCAGCCCTTTCACCATCTGTTGTTCTCCTCTGGATGCATTCGAAGGCATTTGCATCTTTTGTAAACTGTGAGGCCCAGACCTGCACACAGTTCCCAAGGTGAGGCTGCACCAATTCTGAGTGCAGTGGGATGATTGCCTCTCCTCTGCTGTGTTTGATGTACACCAGGGTGGGGTTTTCCCTCTTGGAAGTAATATCTTTAAAAAATTGTGAAAAAATAGTTTTAAGAATGAGTAGTGGTTCTTCACTAAATATTAAGCTTCATTAGTAAATATGAAATAATTGAAGAACAGGATTTCAACAAAAAATATTGTCTGTCTTTTTGCTATTAATGGCTACAGTGCTTATACCGAATGCAGAAGAATTTGTAAAGTGAGGTAAGGGGCACCCTCTGCACTAGTCTGCCTGTGTGACATTTACTGCTATACCACTTCTTCTGAAGAATATTGTAATTTGGTGTCAGTCATTGAGACCTGTACATGGCCAATTCAGGTTCAGAACGTGAAGTTCAGAAGAATGTGTATACTTACACCTCACGTATTTTTTTTTTGTCTTCACTTAGATTTCAAATGAGGGAAAAATCTGTACAGAAAAGTCTAACAGCAGAGTCTTCACAAAGAGATAAAAGCTTCATGATAATAACTGTGTATTGCTAATGTAGGGTGCATGGATTAATCCTATAGTTATCAGGAAAGTTGTGATCAGATTCAGTTTGACATTAAGACACCTAAGTCCAGGTGCTTATGGGGAGCTATGTTCTTATGCATTAAGTGTCTAAATTGTCCCTATAATCTGATAATCTGAACGTTGAATAATCTGAGATTTAGTCTATGTGGTTACTATAGCCTAGAGAGTGAGTCAACTAACTAGCTACTAGAGATTCCTTCTGTTTGACTAAACATAAATGTCTGTGTCGTTGGAGGTTTCTGAGACAGCCATGCAAGTACGAGAAACATGACGTAGGTCTTATGGGAAACCCACTCTCATCTGGGAAGAGACAGAGCAGGCAGGATAAACTGCTTCTTAAATGCTGGTAAACGTGTTTAGCAGTGGATTTGATGCCTGGAGCGCTAGGCAATACAGTGGGTGAGGTTGGTGGAGCACTTCAGATCACTTGAAGTAGATGCGTAGAGCACTTACGGAGCTATTCAGTTGTCCTGCATAGGTGCTTTAGTGTGTTCTGACGTGACACATCATATCCAGTACCATATGCAGTGGGAAGCAGGTTTCTGTAGGTCTTGTGCTGCATATGCTATCCCCATGTGGATATCTCAGGTAGTTTTAAGTGTTACAGATGTTCTAGATGGTTAATTGACTTTCTTGTTACGTCTCTGATTCAGGGTGTGAAACACTGCTGTTCAATTGGTTGATGGTACTAACAAAATCCCCAGGGCTTTTGGTTTAGTTTCCTAAAGACAGGTGGCATTTGAGTGATATCTGAGGTGTGCTAAACTATCCAGGATATGCATGTGGGATTCTCTGATGAGACAGCAGACCTGTGAGCCACGCTCTTCCAGACCTGTAGCTGGGGGCCAGTTGGGATATAGGAGGATATCTGAAAGAGTTCCAGAAGCCCATGTTAAGGAAACTAAATCCTGCCCCTAGTGCATAAAATGGTCTCTTCAAAACTTAGCTAGCATGTAAATCTGAATATGTAGACACCTGTGCTGGGGTATCTTAGCCTGAATTACCCCTTACATTTTTTTCAGCATTTGCAGAAGTAATTAATTTCTCAGTGAGCATAAGAAACTGTTTGTTGTGTGATGTTACTGGCTCTGGTGCACATCATTTATGTGTATTCTAATAACACTGCAATCTTGGAAATAGTCAAGATGCCAGAAGGTTTTTTTGACTGTTGTTTGTGCACTATTGATTCTCTGAGTCATCGTCCTTATCTGGAGGATAGTATTTCCTCAAAATAGAAAATCCCTCTGATTATTGGAATGAATTTAGGAATGATTTAGGGGAAAGACATGATGAACAAAAAGAAAAGATAATACACATTTGAGGATTATATTTCTCTTGCATCTGGATTATGTCTAAAGATGGTTAGAGCTTTGTGACTTGGTACCCATAATTAGATAAATACAATTGTTGTTCTGAGTTACACCACTGACTTCTGCAGTTACACAAGTCCAGAAACTGTACATTCTTCTGTGTCCCAAGTAATTATGTAAAAGATATAGAAAAGATGGAATGGGAAATCTGGTAGTTTATTGAGTTGAGTATGTTATAAAATAATTCGTCCTGTGGATATTGAAAAGCTCAGACATGTATGTTACTAGGGTTTAGGCAAGCTTTCAAAGTATACATTTAATATGCTTGTAATAATATGTGGCTTCATTTAAATTCAGTTTCATAATGTAGTAAGTGTTGTAAGTTATTTTTCTGGCACCTGTACAACATGCTAAATCCATTAACCAAAATACTGTGATATTTTGTGTAATCATAAGCTGTATGTATAAATATCCAAATTAATACTCTAATGGACTCCTTCAACACCCAGTATATTTTCACTGATGACATTGGAGATGACCAACTATAAATGGAAGCAGCAATTGTCCTCTGCATGTAACCACAATTTTAGTAAGATTTAATTTCAGCAAAAATTGGTGATAATTTCTTTTCAAACCACTGCAAGCATTGTTTAGTTTAACAAATGTTAAATATTTAGAATAATTTTTGCTTGGTTGAAAAAAGCATGCCAAAGCAATGCCAAATCTTAAACTTCCAGCCATCTAAAATTAGTCCTTTGTGAAGTAAAGCCTTAAAAAATTTTGGAAGTTTCTAAGTCATGACTCAATAGACTTTTTCTATTTCAGTTTCATCATTTTCCTGCTCAGAAACTGCTGTGAAACACTTTTCCTTCCATTCTCTCTAGCTCCTTGCTGTCAGATCTCTTTGCAGGATGCTGCTTTTCAGGGCTCTGCTCAGTGACGTTTTTGTCCAGTTGTTACAGTACTGTCCAGCCCCCTCCAGCCAGATGAGTGCTTTCTTTCAGGCCTCCTTGGGGCATGTGTAACCTCTTCACATTTCTTTTGCCAGCTAGAAAATCTTTTTTTTTTTTTTTCCTGCTGACTCTCCATAAACCTTTGAGAAAAATTTATTCTTGATCAGTCTGCCCCCAAGCAGTCTATTCATTTGGTCCGGCATCAGCAGTTAAACTGCTACCAATGTTGGGCAAAAAGGTGAGAAGGGTAGACTTGTTTGTAGATGACTTGGCTGAGATAAGGACATCTACCCAGCCCTTTCTCAAGTTCCTATTACCCCTTTCTGTGGGTTTTCAGAGCCTGCGATGCAGGTAGTAGTTTTGAAGTGCTCTTGCACCAGTCATGAAGCTTGTGGCTTTCATGCAGGGTGGCCAGAGCAGGAGGCATCTCAGCTATGGTGACACACTCGAGTAAATGATGGAGGAATAATGTGATGTTCTGGAACCTGTACACCTTCCTCTGCTTCAGCAGCTCTGCTGTTAAATCCCATGCTAGGCATCACCATTCAATGGACATGCCGCCTGCTTTCCTGAGGTGGACACGTATAGTTGAGAGATCTGAGTCTGGCCTTTGCTCACTGTTCTCCTGGCAACCATTTCTGCAGGCCACAGCTGGCTGGTGGCAGCTGACTCTAAATCTTGCCCTGCCCGAGCTGTGTGCCTTGCAGCCCAAGGATTGAAGTTTACTCTGCCTTTGCTTTAAAGTAATTAGAACAGTTCAAGATTTGATCTTCTCAAAGATTTAAAGATGGAGCTGTGTGGCCGGTTGTCCAGTATATGACTATAAATGGTTGTAGGATAAGTGTATTCCCCCCGGGAGCTGCAAATACCCATCATTAGCCATCATGGCAGCATTCCACACCATTCAGCATTTGGTAGAGTATACTCTCATGATATTTTATTTCTCAGCTGAACTCCTAGTAGTCTCTTCTGGAATTCTTCAGCAATTTTTTAAAAAAACCCCAAACTTGCTAATGCTCAAGTAAGAAAACAAGTTCTTGGAATTTCATCTGAAACACAGCAAGGGTGAGAAGCATCAAGAGTCCTTAATGCCATAAAACTGCCAAGGAGCAAATTCCTCTTTTTGTAAGCCATCTCACTGGATATAAAACCTCTCCTGTTGATGGTTATGACTTGGTAGCTGAAAGCTGAAGAGCTCTTTCAGAGTTTGAGGACTGGTTGCCAGTACAGCTCAAACAGCTCCAATTATAATTGTTTGTGCTGGCAAGCCTTTATTTTTTCCCTTGTTCTCTATCTTGTGTACTTGAATTTTCACTTTCTCTTTGGCTTATGTTTATCTCTGTGTCATTCTGCATGTGACCTTAGGGCTGTGCAACAAAATGCTTTCTGGTTATCTGGTATGCTGCTTTAGTACCATGAAATGATACGCCCCATTTATACTAAATGCTCCACTGCTTTTGCTGTGTTGCATAAACACACAAAAAAAGAGGTGAAAGGGATCTTAGATACAAGGCTACCTGAAATGTGTTCCTAATAAGCTTTTGATAAAAGATACCTGGCATGATTTGATTGACAAAGTAGAATAACTTCTCAGTTACAATAATTGCTAACTGTTTGAGACCAATGATAAAGTATAAATTAGCAGCGTACAAAGGATGAATGGTCTCATCATTCTGCAGACTAACAAATACCGATATTCAACAACATTGCCACGATAATGCACCTCTCCCATGTTAAGAACATAATGCATTTCCTAGTCTCAGATGTGCTTGACAAATTCCAGATATCTGTGGTTAAATGCAAACCCATACAAATCTGTGTGAGCTATTTCATGTTTCAGTGTTAATCTTTTGTTTGCCATGTCTTAATCTTAACCTCTTGTTTGTGATTAAGCAGTCTCTATGGTCAAATTGCAGACAAGTGTTGGTCTAATCCTTTATTCATATTATACTACTTAGGGGGTTTTGTGCCAGAAAAAGTTTTTCGCTAATCTCCCCATAAAACTTTGCAGCATTGGTGGATATAAGTTTGTATCTTTGGGGACTTTGTTTAAAAAAAAAAAAAACCCCCCACAAAAAAACCAACAGAACAATCCATGTATTGGTAACAGCTTTGATCATCTGGATCTTTGGCTTAAAATAGTGCTGAGCTTCCTTTCAGGTCTAGTCGATGTCTAAGACAAAGCCCTTGGTGTGGTCTTTGCTATGTTGTGATGATTCTCATAGGCTTCAGTGGTAGTCCCTTTTGATGCTTTAGTATATCATCTGTCTATGCTCTAGCAGACAGGCTTTAGAAGAAATTTCAATTTCCCTCTTCTGAATCTGCAGTGTAATCCTGTTACACCTCTGCCTCTTTTCTTTTGATATATTGCTTTATAGAATTTCAGTTAGCTGAAAGTGGTCATTTTGTCTTTAGTTACTCACACTTTCATTTATCATTCATCTTCCCTTAACGTGGAAATTTATTTTGCTTAGGGTTTTTATATAAAAACTCACAACTGATAAAAATGCTGTTTATCAGTTCTGTTGTCCTTGATCTTTTCTTTGGTCCAAGAGCACTTTGGTTCAAGTTACTTAGAAAGTTAAAGTGACTATAAAGGTACTATTTGGTTCATGGGGAAAAAAAAGGAACAGCAGAAAGAATTGTTAATAGAGAGCTGATAGCTTTCTCTGGAACAGCTGGTAAGTATTGTTAAAATGGTCATTAAGTCTCAAAAATACATATTCCTTACCTATTTCTAGGAAGATAGGCACAAGCACTACTAATCATCTGTAGGGGTATACTTGGAATGCATTTATTCCTAGCTAATATTTAGAAATGGTTAAATTTTAAGACTATTGTAGTTATACCGGCTATGAGCTGTAATATGCAGAAGTAAGGCAGGATTGTTGGGAGCACTGGTCTTATAACTAGTGTTTCAGAACTGATTCTTTTATTTTTACTGTCTCATTTTTTTTAATTCTACTTCAGAATCACCTGATTTTTTTGAAAAATTGAGTTCCCTACTTTTAAGGAAAAGTGATCAGAATTTAAGGTGTTAATGAAAGAGGATGTGCAAGATCAGGGACTTTCTAAATTACTGATTGCATTACAAGATGCGATAGTCAGCTTTAAAATAAAAATACACATTTCTTCTGACCTATGTTGAATTAGATTTGATTTGACATTTTTTACAACAGTCAGCATGCCACTGAATCTGCAGGACCTTGGACATAACAGAGAGTGCTTTAGGAACATTTTCTGTTTGAAAGAAGGTAGTATAATGCTGATTGTTAAGCAGATGTAAACAGTTGAAAGGAAATACATATCAAATCACACTCTATTAAAGCTCAGTTAAATAGTCTAATATAGAAGACTTGGTGCTCATGTGTATTAATTTAAATATATACTTGCATTGAAAATTTAAATTTGCAGTATTTTTAAGCAAATTCTTAACCCCTGTGAAGTTTGTGGAGGGAGAACAATGGCAGTGTACTTGTGGTAGGTTACTTTGGTACACTTTCAATAAGACAGCATGAAGACTTGTAGTCGTTCACTCAAATGCTGGACACTTGTCTTTCACGTTTTACATTATTTCTGCTTTACCAAGATAGTGTTTTTTAAAAATATTTTAATATTATTATGCTATGATCTTTTTAATCATATATTATTGTTATTAGACATCTTGTTGTTAAACCAGAAACTATATTTGTGTGAAATGAAATTAGCATTGGCCCATTGCACCACAAAGTCCTGAATAATCTTCACTGATGAGAGAGAAGAAACAGTAGTATATATTTACGTGTAAAAGCCATTTGTTTGTACTAACACAATGATGTAGTTCACAAACATTATTTTTTAATGTGTTTTTCTGTTAATTAAGGGTGTCAACATCAAGACCCAACTTAGGCTCATGTGAAAGTGTGCTTTAAATCAATGACTCTTCTGGCCTTAGCTGAAAGTCACTTTTCTAAAGTAATTTTTCTAAGCTAACTAGAATACAGGTTTTTCATTTTCAGTAAAGGGAGTAAATATCGTAAGTGCATCCGTATATTGAACATACTACAAATACAAATTGAGGTAATGAAAGAGTGTAATCATAGCATTCTTTCTTTGAAAAGAAACATGTTAGCATTGTGCCTGTACATAACTGCCCATCTGTCACTGTGTTCTGTAGTCTTACTGTATAAAATTTTCTAAGCATTACTGTCAAATTTTACCTCAGTGCCCTGAGAGTAGGCAACAGTGAGCAACTGTATTCTTGGAAGTTCTTTGGAGGCACATCCTGGTTCTTTGCTGTATTATTTGTTCTAGATCCTGTTAGTAAAATGTGGAATACTTCAGTGGAACTGGCCACTGGGGATAAAGTCTCTGGGTTTCATTATTGCAATTCCTTTCCAAATAAGCCTGGGAAACTCAATGGTAACACCTGATAATGCCTGGCAAGTCATTTGGTAGTTCTTTCTCAGCATGAGAAATCATACACATCTGCCTTTGTTGATGTGTCCTGGTTTTAGTAAATGTCACATATCAATAACAAAAATGAAGTGGAAGCTTAAAAAGATTTTTTTCCAAAGTATGCTGGAGATTAGACTCGCTTTCATTTTAGAAGTGTGTATTTCTATCTAGTTTTAGGCATAGGTGCTTCTTGGCTGTTACAATGCCTTACAGGAGCATGGGAGAAGGATAAAGCTCCTTTTTTATAAACAGTAATCTTAAGGTCAGTTTTCTAGATAAATCAGTTTTTATGATTTGTATCACCTTTATCTGCCAGAAGGTTTAACTATGTTTCAAAGTTTCAGCCCCGGTATGCAGCATCACTGCCCTGAGCAAGCTGTTGAGCTTATGTGATAGCAGTGAAGCAGCAGGTTATTTATAGCTGACAAATCAGTCAAAAACCACATCAGCTGCTATGAAAACTCCCCATACAAATAAAAATTTGACCTCCAGCAAGCTGTCAGAGCAATTTCTGATCCTTCAGTTTAATCTTCCCATTTGTGGATCATTGGATATGTAATAAAAACATACGAAGTGCAAAACAAATCTGCTACCTAAATCCCTGCTATTTACTGTGCTGCTTGCTTTTGGATTTGGAGTGTAGCTAATAGTTTCAAAGGTTGCTACATATTTTTCTACTTTATCTTGCTTAAGTTACTAAGTGAAACGGGAAGTTAAAAGGCATGTGAGAAATTTCTGTTGCTCATAAATGCTATGTCATCTCTGTGAAAAGCAATCAGCATTACAGCCCAACGCTGAACCAGTGATGTTTATTTAAGAGGATTGGTGGCCAGAAATAAGCCACAGTGTCTAATCAGACACAGGCCCTGCCTGGGCACTGTGCCACAGAGTTTATTGCGTGTGCATTGCTCATAAGCAAAATGGCTACGTACTGAGGCGGATGGATGTGAAGTCTGGAAGAAATTACAGTGTAAACAGCAGTTCTTTACTTTCTGAGGAGGATTTAAGTGTGTGTGTGTATATATATATATATATACATGGAATGAATGAGACTGTGCGGCTGTGAGTTACAGAAAGCCAAATGGGGAATGTCTGTGGATGTGTGAGGGCTGAAAAGGAAGAACAGTGTTTAGATCCTGCCAAAGCTCCCTTAAGTCCAGATAAACATTCTCCCGGAAGAAAATATTTCAGAAGAAAAAGGAGAAAGAAATCAACCGAGGAGGGATCAAGTTCAGTGCACATTGAAGAAAATGAAGAAAAACGACAGTATGAAGTGGAGATTTCAGCAAACACTGAGATTCACCCGAAGGGTGCAGGATTGGCTGATTCCTTCCCCGGGAGAGTGACAGTGGCTGGTAATGCTCTGCCTGTGAGTACAGACCTTTCAGTTGATGTTGTTAAAGCAAAAGTTTTACTGGGTGAAGCAAAGAATGATTCTCTTTGTGGGGAGAGCTTTCATGGTGATAATCAGAGGCTCACCAAGTATGATGAAACAGAGTCATGGTTAAAGAAACAAGACAAGAGGAATTCAAAGAAACACTGTACAGGGAAAAGGAAATACTCAGAGGATGGCAACAGGAGAGAATTAGTATTCCTGAAGAAATCTAGTGGTCTTTGTTATGGAAAAGCAACTACCTTGGATTCTGCTATCCATACTTTAGGCAGACAACATGAAGAAGCTGGGTTAAACATAACTTCTTGCAGGATCACTGAAGATGTTTCAAAAAGCAGTAAATCTGAAAAGTTGCATCACTTTCTTTCTGAAAGCAAAAGTGATACGCTACTTGAACAAAAGAGATTTTATCCTGATGCTGTGCTTTCCCAATTGCCAAAAGAAAAGGCATTATTTAGCATTCTGCCAAACAGGAGCAAGGTAAATATTTTGGCACAGTACATTATCTTTGAAAGTTAGCTCAGAATAAGAATTTGAACAGTATTTTTTCTCTTACAAAAATATCTTCACTTTGCTGTGTATAAACCTTTTACCCATGGTATGATACTATAGGTAGCTGTAGAACAGAACATATCACTTGATCTTTTTCAAAGGCTAAGTAATAACTGTACTTTAGGAGCATTGATATATCCTTGTGCTGATTTTCTGTCGGTAGTTTTATCTGTTTCCTAATTTAGGAAAGAGATTTTTCATGTTAAAATGTTGCTAGAAGGTGGAGTGCATTTTAGAGAGTTCTTATTCAGTACCTGCAGTAAATTTTCTTACTAAGTCTTAGTGATCTTGTATCAAGGAAAGGCATATTTCTAATTCTTTTTAGTTCTGACCAGTAGGAACAGAAGAATGATAGAACTACATAGACAGCCTCAAATAGAACAAGTGAACATCAATCATGTTAATAATTCTCTACACTTCTTTTAAAAGATCTTTCCTCCCAAACTGTCTAGATGACCTATTCATGTTAATTATTGAAATTCCATATTCCTCTGAGGGTAGGATTATTTTATTTTTACAATAAAAGAAACCAAAATATGATCTTAGTTGCAGAATACCTGAAGGAAAGCAAATTTTTGGTATCCATGCTTACCAATTGCACCCATATATCAGGGCAGCTGAAATCTGTATATGTGGGTCAAATGCTGATAGCAGGATCTGGTCCAAAACTGAATCCCCTTTCTCAAAAGGGACACCTGAGCTTTGACTTGAATGAACAGAGGGAAGAGGCATATGCCAAAGGTATTATTTCCGGCAGAGATCTAATTAAACTTCTGTTGCTTCTATAATTTCCTTTTGTAACAGAAATCAAACAATACTTCCTCTGAGCTTAGTTTTTAAACATAGATTCCACACCCAATTACAACACACAGTACACACTAGTGCAAATAGCTTCCTAATACACATGGAGATCTTTGCCCTCCTAATCTTAGCTGGAATTCAGGAAGGGCTTAGGAATGTTCTTTGGTTTGAACAAAACGTCATTGCTGAGTAAGAGAGTATGAGGCCTTGTCTGTTCAGCCAAATATGGCTGCATTTTCCTGTGTAATGAGAGTAATACAGTTTCTAATACTGCTGCAGATATTTCTCCAACCAAGTGTGTAACTCTTGTTATGACAGAGCAAGGGGAGGGAAAAAAAAAGATTTCTGTTGAGCACCCACATCAACACTGATGTTGAGAAACACTGCATAATGATATGAATATGAAAACTACTGACACATATGGCTAAATGCCTCAGTTGCTGAAATGTCTGGCTTTCAGTTCAGTTCCTTTCTCCACCCAAGATTCTCAGTATAAGTAATTTTAAGAGCACTGAGGTCTGACAAATACAGGAAAAACTAGATTACAGACTTTAATTACTTTACAAAGTCACGATCACTTTCCTTCTGATTGCTTTTGAGAACTAACCAAGCATTTTAATATTTCTGTCGTTTATATACTGACTGAAGCTGTTATTTATGCAAATCCACAAAGTTCCTGTTACTAGCCTGAGCTGATACACATGGTTTGCAGTTACCAATCTCAACTTTTACTTACCATTTTCTCTGCCATAACTACAGAGATCGGTAGCCTTCCCTCACCTTGTCAACTTATCTATGCCTGTAATCTAGTCTTAGCTTACACAGTACCTGAGATAATGGGAAGCATGTTGGCTTTTCAAACAGAGGCAGAGACCATAGGAAACTCATTGGTACAGCTGGATAAGGTGCACTATCACAGAGATATGTTTTACTCTCTGAAACAGCATAGTCCCCTCTACTGAAACATATTCTTTGAGTTTCTTTCTGTGGCACAGTTTCTTATTCATGTAAAAAAAAAAAAGATTTTGTGTTCAAGTATGTGCTACTGCATTATCTCTGTTTTCCTGTTTGCAAAACAGTTTAGAGGGATGTTCTGAAGCATTGCTCCTGGCTGCTCACTAAAAGCTTTGAGAAAATTTCTTACTCTCTCCTGAGGCCTAATTTTTACAGAGCATGTTCCTAATACAGGATGGTAAATTCCTCCTGGAAAATATGCTCTGGTACTGTTCTGACTCAGGCCTGTCATAAAGCAGGTGGCAGTTAAGGTCAAGCAGTTGTGAATAAAGACTGAAACAGGCTTGCTGCAGCAGCTCCCCTTCTCAGTGATGTTTTAGCACAGTGCAGGTAGAGTAGAAAATGAAGGCTGTAGTTTTGGCTTCTCTACAGAGGATACTGCCACTGTGATATTTGCTGTCTCATGTGTTGAAACAAACCACGGCTTTCATTCAGTATCAGCAAAAGATAGCTACCAGCTGGTGTTACCACCACTTTCTGGTGGTTGTCAGCTTGTGTTAAAACCAATGACTTACATGTATCATATTATCAATCAGTATAATTGTTTTTCCAAGCTAATTTGTGGGAGTTTCAGTTCTGATTTATGGATGTAAATTTTTTTTTTTAGAAAATAAATCTAATATTTAAACAGAATCATTCATCTACTTCCAGTCTTCAACTGTTGTCTTGGCTGCAAGTTCTTCAGCTGTTTTGTTGCCATGCATCTACATAGTGTTTGATGTAGTTTTTTCTTACCTCATCTACAAGACCAATAATAATCTGCAAGAAGAAAAAAACCCAAGCACATGTATTAGAGTCATGTTAAAGGCAATATACTTGCTTTTAAGTTAAAAAACCTAGATTATTTGTGATCGGCTAAGTAGCCCTCTGCTTATTGTTGTAGTTGTCATTGCAAGTAGTTGTAAGATAACAAGATACCTTCCAACTATGTCCACCATCATATAATCATGTCTTATTTATTCATGTAGTACAGTCAAATGAGGGAGAAATGCCAGTTGGTCTTCTGGAATGTAATTTGCAGGGCAAAGGTGCAAAAGTCAGGAGTTATGCTTTATAGGCACAATATTATTTACTTCCTTGTAACAGAGGAAACAGGTGCAACCTTACCTTAAATGCTCATGAATGAAGGAGATCTATAATCATTGATGGAACTAAAAATCTAGGGCTGGAAAGACTCTGGACAGTTCACCTAGGTGATCTCTGTAACCAAAGGCAAGATAACTTAGTGAAAACCATTCTTGACTGATACTTGTTCTTCTGTGTCTGCCTTATTGGTTTTAGCAGAAACCCCCCATGCTTATTATCATTACCTTTTTCCCTGTTCCTAGAAGAGTTGATTTATTTTCTTTTCTGCAACAGCATTTTTCATATTTGAAGACTGTTTCACATTTCCCCTTGGCTTTCCCTACTTTAGACTAAATAAACATAATTTTTCAGTATTTCCTAACAGGTCACATATCTTTAGATCTTTGCCATTCTTATTTTTCTCTTCCTATCTGCTTCAACTGATCCCGTATTTTTGAAGAGTTTTGCTCAAAGCTGGACTCTTTATTTCTCCGTGTTCTTCAGACTTTCTGGTTTAGGCTAGCTGACATCTGAGTACATGTATACACCATACATCTCTATCCCATTATGTATTTTTGTGCAGTGAAGTACATTAAGTCAAGTTTAGACTTGTTTCAAAACATGTGGGATAAGATGAAATCAGAGGAAAGACATCTTACTATCTGTATGAGTCTCGGTCTTCTATTTGCAGTGTAGAAATGAATCACAGAAATCCTGCACCACTGCTGATTTCTTTTGGAAAGTCTTCTCTACCTTGCGCTTTGGGCTCAAAACTGTAACACTGAAATCAATGGAAGGAAAGAGCTTGAGGCTTTTTGATGTATGGATTTTGCATACTGTGTGATGAAAAGAGAACTGACTGGCTGAGAAAAAGCATGTGCAGTAGCAGAAGTGAATGAGTTCTCCCAGTTACAAGCAAGAGAGTATTTAGTGCCAATTAAGACTTTGATCCTGAAATAGAAGGGCTGTGCAGAGAATTACCTCTATCTCATTCTCTTGCATAACTTTTAATTCACAAGCTTTGAGATAATTTGGAGAACTGGATCTCTAGCAAACAATTGTTAAAACTCATGCAAATTCAGTAATTTGTTCCATGCTTAATGAATAAATGTCCTCTAGTAACAGTTTACAGCGAGTAAATGATAGACTTGTGAGATGTGAAAGGTTCGTACAAACTTTGCTTGGAAGGACAAAATTTTACTACTAGTAGATTTGATTGCCCCTTAACTTACGTTCTGTTCTAGTATTCTTAATTTAATAGTCCTTCTGTTTTTCTGCTATGGAAAATGATATTAGAAATATTGATGGTAATGCACAGTTGTGAGCATCTATTATGGGACTATCTAAGGAAAGATGTGCACACTGTCTCTCTCTCTCTCTCTCTCTCTCTCTCTCTCTGACACCTTATTTTGTGGTGGTAGAGTTTTACTTGTTAAGTCTATTTCAAGTTATTAGGGCATCTTGCAAAGTAGAGCTTATATTTGTAAGTGTAATAAAATATAGCCCTTTGACTCACCATTTCCCTCAGTGTATTTTTATACTCTTAAAAGATATTAATTCCTTGTTTATGAAAAAGCCTGAAATGTTAGCCTTGGAATCTGAAATACTTTATTTAGAGGACAGAAGTGTTTCAGGCTGTTTCAGGTCTCAGGCTGATGTTAGTGTTCCTTAACCTCTAGTGAAATGGGCTACTTCCATGAGTGAAAAGCAGTTTCAGTTTTTAAACCCAGACTTGTCCGTTCCTTTTTCTTCAAATGGCTAACCGGGGTGCTTGGAAGATTTTGATCTTCATTTAAGGAGCTAAATTGATGTTTTAGCTATCCAAAATTTCAACAGTGAGCTTGCCTAGTGGTCACGTTCAGAGTAAGAAATGTTCTCCTTGCGTTTGTGTATGTAACAACAGATACAAGTATGACCTTCAGAAGTTGCCTTGATGTTTGAAATTACTTGTTTCCAGAGGAATCTAATGTGCACTCAAACATGCTGTGTTAGCACTCTGTGCGGTCTGAAATGTACACAGCCATCCCTGGGCAATTAACCGTGAAGGAGGCTGAGCATTTGAACTTAGCAGTAAGGAATGGCCATTAGCAAGTTATGTTGTTAGCTTGCTCATGCTACAGTATATTAAAAAATCTGATAATTAAGGATTATATGTAGAGGACTTTCTGAAAATGACAGGGAAAAAATATAGGGTTTGGGGATTTTTTTTTTTTTTTTTTTTTTTTTTTTTTTTTTTTTTCTTTNTTTTCGCTAGTCATCTGGCACTTCCAGATGACATCACCTCTTTCAGAAGCGTTGTCTGGATAAGCAGTAAATGGTTGACTTGGTTTATATTGTGGTCTGGTTGTTCTGTGATGAATAGAAACTAAAGCTACTGAAAAAACACTTAGTTTGCTTTCTTGCTTTCAAATACCAAACAATAAAACTAACCCACAGAAAAAAGGTCTTACACTACAGATAAGCTCCCTGCATTTTTACAAGAAAATTTTCAGAGTGATTTTCAGTTGGTCTTTTGCCACATTGGGTTATCTGTTGTCTTCACATATACAACTCATCCCATCTGTATTTTTTGTCATTTCATGTAGTAAATACTCTTTGCAGGATTCTGATACCTAGAAACTTACAAACAATCAACTGCATGTGTTCTCTTTTGTGTTTTGGACAAAAAAAGGTGATTTTTTTTTTTTTTCCTTTCTTCTTTCTTAAAAACCTGCAGTGTTGAAACTGGAGACAACAGGATGCAAAAAATGCTCTCAGATCTTCTGAGGTTATATATGGGCTAGTTGAACAGTTAAAACTGTTTTGCTTTCTACCATTGGTGCCTGTATTTTTCCCTTACTTACATATCTGAAGAACTGCATTCACAACTTGTGATTTGTGGGTACTTGAATAGAAAATAATGTAAACTAATTTTTTCCTACATTAAATTTACTTGCAATTTACTGTTTAGCTGTAAATGCTCATCATCCCCTGATGAAAGGTGAAAGGTGGTAAACCAGAAATTGTTGTGGGCACTGTGGAAGCTCCATTGTCCTGACATTTCCAAGGCTCTTCCTTTAGTCCCCTCCTTCCTGGTGCTTCCCACCATCTTGTCTTAGGCAAGCAACATCAGTAGGCAAGCCACATCTCTTTCTTCTTGGCATTGTTTTTTGTGTGGCCCTAACGTGAGAAAACCCTGTAATTTCCAGCCTAGCCTGTTGGAATTCCCCCTGTCAGAGCCCAGACAGAAGATATCTTTGTGTGCAGAGACTTTGAGGCCAGAAGACATTGTTATGACCGTTCCATCTGACCTCATGAACGTAACTGTTTACACTAGAACAGGATTGCTGGAATTGGCAAAGCTCAAGGTGGGACTCTTCTGCAGCTAACTCGAGCACCTGGAGTTGTCTGTGGGCAAACCTCCCCTGAGCCCTGGCCTCAGGCTGGCTCCAGAACCAGAGCAGACCTATCTCTCCCTGCAGTGCTGGGTATATGACTGTGGTGGGGCAGCCTCTTCCAGGTGGGCTCACAGAGGTCCTTGGTGTCCACCCACAAACCATGGTGTTGTCTCAAACCTTCTTGCCTCTGCTTAAGCACCTCTGCCTGCTTTTCGTAATGGCTAAGCTGCAGTACTTTGGTCCTTATACAGTGTCTTACAGCACCTGGGTTCCTAGTGTTCTTCATGATAACACTCTATATTGTCTCTTCTGGTTTGGATAAGTGGTAAAAGGTGGTCACTTAGAAGAAGGACAACGTATTTATACAGTGGTATTTTTCTAAGCGAACTGACTGAACTTCATTTGGGGAAAATTTAATGTACTATAATTTAATATACTATAAATTAGTATTTGAATGTAAAATTACCAATATTTTCTTGCTTTCCCTGACATGAAGTTGATAATCCTTAAATAGTACAACCTGTTAATCCTTGTATAATGAGATAGATAAATGTTTTAGCCATACAAAATTTCAACAGTGAGTTTACCTAGTGGTCATGTTCAGAGTAACAAATGTTGATAATCCTTAAATAATATGAAAACAAGCTTTCTTTATCAGAAAATTTTTTATTGATAATCTGTCAGTCTTTCAGTAATTCCTAAAATGCTTTCCAGAAAATTTTGTCCTAAAGCTTTTATTATCAGCTTTCACTCTAAATAACTGTTTTGTTATGGAATTTCAGAACAGCATATACTATAATTAACCTTTTTTAAGAGAGGAAATTTGTAGCTAAATAAAGTGTATGAATAATATAAATATGGATATTGTATAGGCGGGACTATATAAATATAAAACACATTGCATTTCATATAGAATTACATAGCATTTATGTATAATAAGTATTATACATAAAAATAGATTATATTATCTGCATAAAATAGACATAGTTAAGTATTTTGCATTATACAATAGTATTATATTGTCCCCAGAAGCTAGGAGACTGAGAACTGGCTAACTGAAGAAAATTGTGAAGCTATGAATTTTGTATTTTGTATTGAAGACACTAAGAGTATGTGAGCATAAGACATAAAAGAGTATTAATATAGTACATGAATAATTATCATATTTATATATGCAGATAGCACACAATAAATTCTTCAATTCACAGTGATTTTTGCAATATTTTATATATTATTATGGGTTAGATATAACTGTAATGTTTATATTAACTGTATTTTAGATATCTGATATCCATGTTACTGGAGAGTCAGAGGACATGTCTGCTAAAGAGAGACTGCTGCTGTGGTCGCAGCAAACAACGGAGGGTTATGCTGGAATACGTTGTGAAAATTTCACTACCTGCTGGCGTGATGGAAGATTATTTAATGCCATCATTCATAAATACAGGCAAGTACTCCATTTGTTCTCTTGGAAACTATTAATTACAGCATTTTAGTGTACATAGAGAGGGCTCTGTGGTTTATGCCTGTAATAGCTGTGGAGATGACACTGACTCTTCCTGCGTGATTTCCTGCTCTTTACAGCCAAAGGATGCCTCATTATCCTTTGCATGCTCCTCCTTCCTCAGAGGAGTATCTCCATGACTCCTACGCATCTCTCATAGGACATCTCCAAGCTGCTAAGAAGAATGTCCCCAGAGTTCAGTCTTCTCCACAGTCCCTTTTTGTCATAGTGATATTTAAGGGCAGGGTAGAGGCATTGCGATATGTCTGAGATCCCTGGATTCTTTCTTGTATGACTTTACCATGTCCCTGGAATATAGAGCCTCTTCAGTGTTTATGATTGGAGCCCAGATCTACTCTGAGGTGCATCTCCTATAAAATGGCAGAGTATTCTCCTGGAAAATGTGACCAGCTGGCTTGAATGTTCTCAGTCTGAGAAGGGATTTGTTCTATTTGTATGCTTTTGTGACTACACTCTTACAAAATGAAGCAAGCATTGTTAGAGCCACTGCTGGCTGTGACTAGAGGCTAGAGGATACAGTACGTTAACTTGAAATACAGCTGAAGATGTCTACTGACAGGAGAAGCTTTCTAATTCTGGGTTCAAAGTGAGAACAGGTCTTTCTTGACAAAGCTGACTTTGGCGTCAAGCTTGTCAGAGGAATAAGATTTAGTCATTGCTGTGCTCGGTGTTCCCTCTCTCTTATCACATATTTTTTGGTTCCTGAACTGAATAAGAAGGTTTGTGTCTTAAAGGACCACATGGGAGAGTGTTCTGGCTGCTGGCCTAATTATTGTATACTGACTTGTCCTTCACTACACAAAGCTTTGTGGGTTTTATCATAGCATGTGTAGTTTGTCCTGTATGCCCTGGAGCACATCATAAGTCTAAGAGTACACAATTTCCTTGGTATAAGATGAAAGAATGTCCCTAGTAAAGCCAAATTTAGTGTGTTTTCATGCAGCTATAGGAAACATAGCCTGCAGCAGATTATTCTGTTCTTGGATTTCCTCTCAAGAGACCACTTGGCCAACTACAGAAAGAAGTCTAGGCAGACATAACACACATATGGTCCTTGTATGGATTAGGACACAAATAAAATGGGAGATGAGTCAAGCAGGTGCAGCCTTTTCCTTACAGGCTGTGTGTAAAGGCTGTTAGCATCACACATCAGTGCTCAAAATTGCAGGGAAGTTAGCTGTGGCAGTGCATAACTTCGTGGTAAAATGAAGCTGCATCCGAATCAATGAGGTCTTTTTCTGACTATGCTTCTGTTCTGGGTAGCCAGTCGGGGAGGAGGTGCATGCCAGCAAGAAAGTATCTTTTAGTAACATTGGCAAGACAAAAGGAAATAGCTGGCAAAAGACTAGGCTGTTTTACTTCAGGACAGAGCAGCCAAAAGAATGAACAAAGCACAGGCAAGTATTTGTAAAAATAAATAATATGAAAGATACAGAGAGATTGGAGAGAAAAAAACTACGAACTTAATGAGATGGAATAATGGAAAACATTAATAATGAAAAACTTGAATTCTGTCCTTCAGCTGTATGAACGTTAATGCCTTGGGGTATGACAGAGTTGCTTCGCTGGAACAGCATTTCTGGTGTTGCTCCATGAGTTTCATTCACAGTGTTTCAGTGGGGAAGGATAGGCACCTTTGACATGAGTGTGTTGCACAAAGCAAATGATTCATTGGCTGAGGAGCAGAGTCCCCATTTTGTGTACTTCTGTGCTAGTTTCCATTTAGCTTATCTTCTTCCTGTAAGCATAACTTCTCCACATAAGGATCCCGTGTCCTTCCAGGAAATGTTTACCATGCTTATCTAAGGTGTTTTTGCTGTGAGAGGTTACAGGTTCTTGGATTCCATATGCTGATTAAATCAGTGAGATTCTTCCACTGATTTTAGTGAGTTTCTATGTTTCTTTCCTTTGCTGTTTTGTACCATTAAAACAGAGATAATAATTTCCAGCTATTGCTCACAAGATAGGAATGATCTTCCCAAACAGTCATCTGATATTTTTAACTACAGTGTTTTACTCCAGAGAGTTCTTTTAAAGCTTGGTTTGTGTTCTGAGCAATACGTAGGTTAAACACTAAAAAATTCAGCACATTTCTGGCAGTGGTTCTCCATTTGCTCTGTTTGTCTGTTCGAGTAGCTTCCAGTTTGTGGATCACAGGTGGTTGCAGGAGCTAGGCTGAGCATCCTGCAGGTGCTGCTGGCTGGTGTGCTCCCTCAGGGTGGATGAGCAGTTGTGCCTGCGTGGGTGGGACTGTGGTGCTGCCACTGTGGAGCACTCTCTGTGAATAGAGGACGGGGCTCTTCAGGTGGGACATGATAACTTCCAGTTCTGGAAGGGACTTAATTGGACTTGGACTTCATTTTAAGGGTGTGGCACTTTGTGTTGTGACAGTAATAACCAGAAGGTTCAAAAACCCAGGCATGTATCTAGATTTGCAGTTGTGCTGAGGCACAGCAAGCTGAATGTTGGATAGAGAGCACACGCTTACCCATGCCAGGGCACAGCAGTGGGGACTCCCCAAGGAGGTCTGTCAGGGCCTGTTCCACTGCCCCAGTTGGGAGCGGGGCAGCTAGGGGGGACACCAGGGCAGCCCCAGCCCTCGGCATCAGGGACCTCTCTGTGGGTGTGCTGAGGCTGGACTGGTGTGTGTGTTGCTCTCAGGTTGGCTGCACCAGTGCAGGGGCCATAGCTCCTGCAGGCCAGAGGTAAGAGCACCAGCAGCTCCCAGAGGATAGGAGCCACGCTGCCTCTGAGCTGAACCTGGCTGCAGACAGGCAAACCTCATGCTCACAGCCCTAACACCAAGACTGAGAGGCCTTTTCTGGACGCACCATCAAGAACACAAGCTACACAAGTCCAACATGATCCCTATAGTCAGTTGTCCTTGAGACAGGGAGATGTCACTGTCTGGTTCTAGGTGACAGGATGGGAGTGGCAGGTCATAATT
Source organism: Cephalopterus ornatus (assembly GCA_013396775.1). Classification (NCBI taxonomy): domain Eukaryota; kingdom Metazoa; phylum Chordata; class Aves; order Passeriformes; family Cotingidae; genus Cephalopterus; species Cephalopterus ornatus. The sequence continues at coordinate 223,251 of VZRE01001261.1, forward strand.
ACCTCCTCTCCAGGCATACGTGATTTTTTTAAATTGCAAGTATGCACCAGCTTCAAGACTTCAGGAAATTGCTGAAGCTGTGAAGGGTTGGGCGAGGAGCTGGGCTGTGACTCATGCACCGGCAGGCACAGAGCCTCTCCCTTCGGTGGAGCTGGCACCCTGCCTGCTTTTAATGGTGGGGTAGAATTGTTTCCTTTTTTTTTTTTTTTTTTTTT
>VZRE01001261.1:223511-235835 GCA_013396775.1 Cephalopterus ornatus
TTCTTCTGTCGTGACAGAGGATCCCAGCACCTTTTGGTGCAAACCAGCTAAAATTTATGATGCAGAACTGCAGGAATAGTGCATGGGTATGTCATATCTCCCTGTTCCCTGCAAGAAGGATGTGAGAAGCCCCATAAGGCCAGGGTTTCCCTCTCATGACTAATACGCACTGCAGCATCTTGGCAGAGATTGGTGGGTTCAGTGGGTGATCCAGGTGACACTCTGTCTCCCTGTCCATCCTGCACACACAACCATGCTGGCAGTGCTCCCCTTCCAGTGTCAAGCAAGGGATGTGGGCAGTGTGCAGGTGCTGGATCACATGCACTGAAGTCAGTCACCCACTCTCCTGAGCAAGTGCAGGATATTTGTTTTCTGTCCTGTTGAGCAACAAGGGTTAGGTTATCAGTGCTTTCTGTTGTTGCCTTAAGAGACCATGGAGAAAAAGACTCCAGGCCAATTCAGTGGCCTCAAGATAAAGAGAATGGATCCTTTACCTAGGCCTCAGGCCAGGGGAATACACATAGCACACACGCATCCAGACAGTGGTTCTATGATTTTGTAATAAGGTCCATCCAATCCCAGATCTGTCCAGCTGCCGGTTCTGCCCAGTTCTGCCCCCCAACACACCCCTTAGAGAATTAGATCTGGAAGTGTTTGGGGCCCCTTCTGCCTCATCTTCATCTTCTTCGCAGCACATACAGTCCTTGGAGCTCCTCCAAAGTTCTGGGCTTGAAGGTTGCTGTGTCTGTGTGGTATCTTTTGGTCCAGGCCTAGGGTGCTTTTCTACAATTCTACCTTGAAAAGAAGACTAAACATGCGCACAGAATTTAGAGGGATTGATATGAAATGGGGTAATAGGGTTGGGTATGTGTAAACATTATGCTACAAGGTAAGGGTTATGATACAGCTACGTTCAAATCTACATTTACTACACAACTACTTCTAAAATCTACAAAAATTTAAAAAAATCCAAAAAGCTCTGAGGCATCACTATAAAGGCCTTCAGTTACTTCCTTACTTCCATCAAGAGTATGAATGAGTTGCCAGTGCTCCTCAAATCAAGGAAAGTAATTTTATGAATAACAGAAATGAGAGGAAAAAATTGCTCTGAGGTATTTGGCTCCATATACAACTTGATTTTTTTCCCCCCACCAAATTTAGAAAAAAGTAATTTATTCTCATGTGAGAAGATTCCTTATGTTTTCAACAGTTTCCAGTGGCCTGTGTTTATACAGAAAGATTGAAGATTACTTGGCTGAACTTTTGAAGAGTCTATAAAGCTTCCATTTATATCCTGTAGATGGTTAAATCCCTGAGAAATGAACAGGGATTCACATTGGCCTCAAGAACTGCCTTGGGGGGGCTCCATTGCAGGCCCTGGATTTTGCTTTAATCGTAGAATCATAGGATAGTTTGGCTTGGAAGGGACCTTAAATATCATCTAATTTCAATTCCTCTGCCACGGGCAGGGACACCTTTCGTTAGACTAGGTTGCTCAAAGCTGCATCCAACCTTGCCTTGAACACTCCCAGGGATGGGGGCATCCACAGCTTGTCTGGGCAACCTGTTCAGTGCCTCATCGCTCTCATAGTAAAGAATTTCTTCCTAACATCTAATCTAAATCTACTCTGTTCTGTGGAAATACTTGTCCTTACATAGAAAGACCAAATCAAATTATTACATTAAGAAGGGAGTTTTAATACTGAACATTACCAGAGTTGTTAATGGTATGATTTTATTTAAATATATCAGTTCTCACACTCTTTTTTGAACCTCCACACCTTTCTTCAGGTATGGGATCAGGCCATTAGCCATAAGTTACCGGTACATCCAGGAGATTCAAAAATATCTTGTATGTCTCATGTGTTTTATCATTTGCCTCTTACAGCTTAATTTTTCAATGAAGACGTGTTATTTGCTTCAGTATGTTGTGTTGGAAGAAATCTGACTTGAGGCAGTTTCAAAAGTACATGATGTTTCTTTTGTGCCATGATATCACACATAGCAAAATCTTGTCAGCCAGACTTAGAAGTTGGAGGCTGACTTTAACTGGCATGTAATGCCCAGATTTTTCTGGAGATACTGCCATATACACCCTGGGATCTTCATCTTGCAGCTCTGTCACTTCATGTATTTCTAGTCACCAGGCTGTGTTCTAGGTAAATGCTCTTGATTTGTGTTTTCATTTTCTTCTCTACATGCCTTTTGCCCAGGAAAAAGAAACACTGATCTTTTAGAACTCTATCCCAGTTATACCCCTATATATAGGAACAGTTTGTGTCTATAGAGTGAAGGCTGTTCTTGTTTCAGTAGGAGTTGCATGCCAGATCGGAACTAGTAAGTTAAGTTATAGATCTGCATTATGCTTTGCTGATGCATTTATTTCAAAGTAAACCAAATTCAAATAAAAAGTTATACCAAAGTAGCAAACTAGTTTTTTTGATCTCAGACTGCCCTGAACCTTTAGTATATACGGACTACAGGAAATTTCAGTTTAAAAGTGTTTGAAAATGGAATTTAAGAAATAGCAAAAATAATAACTGTAAGATTTACAATTGTTACCTATAGATACTTCATTAAGGACAATGGCTTCTGATACTCAGAAAACAGATAAACCTGCTCATCTTACTTTCTAGAGAAAAAAGATGAAGTATGGAGGACAGAAAAAGATTAATGACTTATCTGCATGTTTTTATAAAAATGTGTGCACTCCTTTTTTAAGTTTTATTTTTGTACTCTCACAACTTTTATAATAAAGAGGTAATTTTACTTTAAGAATTTACAAAAGGAATTCCAGCAGGTGTAGTATGTGCTTGTGTAACTAGATAATAGCATTTAATGGGTAGCCCCAGTGGTGCCTGTGTGGTAAAAAAGCATCTGTTCAGAAAGCCCTGCAATCTTAGTTCTCAAATAAAAGCCATGTTTTTTAATTTCTAGTCCCAGGTGTTAGGTCTGTTCTAGTAAATGAAGTGAGTCCAGGCCTTGCTCTTCAGCCATGAGGGTAAGTGATACAGCAGGGCTGGTGTTTGCATGGCTGAACTCTCCTTCTGTCCCCCAGGCAGGGTGCAGCCCCTTGAGAGCAGTCCTAGGTCAGTGTTATCCCTTGAATTGGGCTCGTGTATTGCTTGGGAGAGTGTGATCACAATGGGCCATGGTCATGCTATGGGAAGGACTAGTAATGAAAGGTCATGGGCCCTTGATCTGCCTTCTGCACACTTTCAGCATAGACATGTCTAATTATGTCTGGTCTTCTAGGTGAGTTTCAGCAACCATACAAAATGTGAAAGACTGCCTAGGAGAAAAAGGGGTAAACTGTATTTAGCTTGGGCAGCAGTCTGACAAGCAAGCAGGACTGTAGTCTTTCAGGGTTTAAGACAAGAAAACGATTAAGGTTATTTCATGTAATGCTATACCCAGGCTTGCTGAGACCCCATGCAGGCAGTTGTCTACAAATTTTGGCACCACCTAACAAGAATTACAAGTATTAGAAATGCTGCGTAGAGGGAAGGTGGTGATAGAGCACAAGAAAAATGCTTTTTTATTGTATTGTTAAAGAAATGCAGGGATCTGATCCAGAGGAGACTACTGGTAAGCTTTATGCAAAACCTTAACGATGCCTGTAGTTTTAAGTTGCATACAGTTTTAGAGAGTGAGCGAGGAGAAGATGGCTACTATTCCTGGACAAAAGAGGAAGAGAGGCTAACAGTGAATGTGGCATGGAAAGAGTGTAGGTACACTGAGTGCTTCACGTGGGAGGAAGAGGAATAGATGCTGCGGCATGTTCCCAGAGGGAGTAGCAGTGTGACAGCTCCACAAATGCTACATAAAGTGAGAGAGGGACACAGGGCTTTTCTTTTGAAATATTGCTGTACTAACTCCGTATGCTTTCAAAGTTATGAAGTGGATATTTGTTCGAGTGTGGTATACCAGGGAGCAAGCTATATTCCTGCCTGCTAAATAACTGTTCTGCTTTAGGACAAGCTGTTTCAACCTTACCCAGGATGATTTGCTATGTATGTAGAGTTAGATGAATACTAAGCTCCTGGCTGGCAGTGCATATGGCATCCCTCTGATGTTAAAACACGTTGCAACTGATCAGGTACAGACATGAATACATTCCTTAAGGGGAGGGATAGTAAAGCCTCAATTTGCTGAAACACGTTTAACACCCTTGGGGAATGACTGAGAAAGAAACTAAATATTACACAGTGTCAAGCCTTAAAACGCTAAGGGATATGTTTTAAATAAAGAGATTAGGTGGGTCTGCTAGTTTTGGCTTGCTGTTTTGTGACTTGTAATTTATTGTTATCCAGCTTTAATAATAAGAAAATGTGAGTTTGGTTGTGTCGCTTTCCCTTCCCACCCACCTTATTGTTGAAGAGTGTGGTTCTTGCTGTTTTCAGCAGTTTTTGTTATGTAGAAGAAACAAACTTGGCATTAAGAATTGGCAGTTTGGGAAAAAATAAACTGCTTTTCAGATGCTTAAAAATACTGACAAGCAGACATACTTTTAATATTACTTCCCGAGTATATTTCTAATGGGTTTGGAAATAGCAAGTTACCTCAGCTGCAGTTTAATGGGATGCACTCTGAAGAATTCTGTGAGGGCACTTGGTAAAGGCACTATTAAAATAGTGCTGGAAGTGTGCCTGCAATTTTAACATCTTGTGTTGTGGTGGTGGTTAGCCTCAGTGGGTATTAGATGGAAGACTTCCAGTCAGTTGGGTTGATTAATTTCAGATCCGGACTTAAAATGATTCCTGTGTATGTTGTACTGGATCCTGCTGCTAAGTAGTAGCTGAATAACAGCTTCCTTTTTGCAGTAAGTCAGAAAAAAAAAATGTTGGGATAAAATCAAAGCTTTTCTCTTGCTTAGGCCAAATGGGAAAAAAGTGAAAATAAAGCTTTGGATTGAAAGGCTAGTTTTCTGTTCAGGTATCATGCGTTTCTTACTCTTCGATCTGTAAAGACCAAGACATCTAAGGGTGTCAGAAGTCTTTATCCAAAAGGATATGGTGTCTCAGCAGCAGTGGCATATATGCCCATGATAAATTGCACAGGGAGAGGTCTTGGTCTTCAGGCAATGCCTTGGCAGATTTGTGGCACATGGAGAAAAGGTTGCCTCCAAGGCAGGATGACACAAGGAGCCTTTAGGAAATGGCTTGAACTCATTGCAGTATCTCACCCTTCTTCCTTGTTGGTAACTGTATTAATCCCACTGGGAAGCCAGTGTGTCAAGCAGTCGCTGCTGTGGTCTGGAGGGAGTATTCTTAGGGTGCAGAACAGAAAAAGAATTTGATTTGGTTTCTTTATTGTCTTTTTGGTTTTCAAACACTCCTGTATTTATGATTATTTCTGTAGATTGCACAGTGTGGGTTGAGGGTAACAGCTATGAGCCTTGTTCCTATTTAAATTTTAGTATAAGTAAAAAATTGGCAGAGTTACTGCACCCTTTCTGGTTTTGTAATGACAGAAACAGCTCTTAGTAAAAAGAGAATGTAAAATCTTTTTTTAAAGCTAGTGAAAGGACTGACAGATCCGTTCTAACTTCATTCATGTGTGTACTGATCTTGAAACCTACATTGCAAACTTATTGCCAAGTTACGATTAGCGTTTGTTTTGCACGGCTAAAGCCGAACTCCACATTTAACTACTAGATCTTTGATATTACAGTGTCTTAATTGTGTCTTTATCTAAATCAATTGGTATGGCAAGTTAGAGGTAGAGTTTTACAGTGGTAACAAAGGTGGGACAGGAAGCTTCAGTAGGTTTATTAAACTCAGTGCTTATCAAATAAAAGGCATGCACAATAGAAGGAATTATGTGAATTAGCTGTGTATATTGTTAAGGGCTAAATTAATAAATTAGGGCTTCTGACAGCTTTTGTTTTCCTTATTTTTAGTGCAGTTAAAACATTAATTAATTTTTAATTGGAAGTCTTGATATAATATGTTGGGATATCTGAAGAACAGACAGGAAATAGTGTGCCCTTGTTGCATCATCACATTTTTCAGATTCATTAATTGTATCTGAAAATTTATGTGAAAAATTATGGGAAAAAAAAACCACAAAGGAGACCTGAAGAGTTCAGACCACATGAGAATTTTTCAGCTCTTGAGTGAATGAAAAGGCATTATTGTTCATCTTTACAGTTCATCTTTATAGAAGCGTTGAGCGAAATCTGTAGAGACACATACAGTGAAGTATAGTGCAGGCATTCCTGTCACACCAACACAAGAGAAGACAAAACCAGAAGGAGGATACAAGTCATAATGATCATGCAAAATGCATTAACACAATATGTTATTGAGGCTGAGGACTTGTGGAGCTTGAGATAAGTATTTGCCACATACCTGAACAAACAATATGCAGAACTGTATGCAGCAGCATGATTTTTGGTTTATCACAGTTTTAAGAATAAAACTTTCCTATAATGATAGTTTTCAATTAGAAAACTTCAATTTTCTCTGCACTCTGAAGTGTTCCCATGATGACAGTGCTCAACTTCACCCACTAGTTTGATGTGTTGGGGTAATTTTTGTATCACCATCTCGTGGTAGTTGAAGATGTTATTGTAACATTATGGTTGAACAGTCATTTTAGTCTCACATTTGAAGTTACATGAAATATTTTCCCTGTCGCACCCCCCCTAGAAGATATTTCTAAAAAGACATAAAATATTTATGTAAATTACTTCAAACAGTCTGTGCCAGGTGGCCAAGACAGAAGGGTTTCTTGGAATACTTTGCACTGGTTTTCACCATTAAAATTCCAGTCAAGTGTTGGATGATGAGCTACCGGGTCTGATCTACCATGCTTCTCCCTAATTACTGTAGTAAAATTTTGGTAGCCTTTCTGAATTTGTTCTGTATTATTTGAATGAGAACATCTTCAAGAAGCCCTAAACAAAACTGCAGTAATCATTGTTATAAAGTCTGTGAGATCCAGTTAAGCAATTCTGAGTTTAAAATGTACAGTATTGCTTTAATTTTCTGCAAGTCTCAGTCTCAAGACGTATGTGTTCAGAGAGGAAGCACACTTCAGGACAGGTTTGCAGTTATCTAAACTTCTACTTGATACAATGAGGGGATTTGGCTGGCTCTGAAGGAACTCTTAGATTCTGGATAGCTTGCTAGATAAGGTTGCACTGCATGTACTGGCCAGATTTCCACTGACTATAGTGAAATAGATATAGACACTGGCATATAGACATCGAAATTTCAGTGTCTGGATATGAAGCTGAACCTCACCACTTGTTACTTTCCTCATCCTCATATCTGTATGTAATAGAGACCTTGTGATCTTGGGGAAGTATAAAAGCTGGAGGTTCTCAAGTCTTTCTCTGTTCTTTCTTGTCCTGTCTGGGTGAATCTGTTAAAAAGAACCAAAACCATTCTTAATAAAAGTGACAGTGTACAGTTACATATCCTGTGAATGCGCAAGGCTGATTACTTATCATCAGACCTGTTCTGTGCATCACTCTTTGCAAACCTCTTTTTCTGGACAACTTCACTTAATAGTGTTGTAACCATAGGTTGGAAGTCCTGCTTGTATTTTGACTATTTCCTCTGAAGGACAGCTGCACCCCATTCTTCTTCATTTAGGTGCTTCATCACACTTAGGTCCATGATGTATCTTTCATGTTTAGTTTTTTAGCTTTTCTACTCAAATTTTGTTTGTGAGTATTGAGCAAAACTATCCATCTAGCAGACCTGTGAGCCCCTGCACCAGTGCCAAAGAGCTCAAGGCAAGAAAGGTCACCTGGTTCAGACATCTGGACGTCTGGTTCAAAACCTACTTTTGCCAGTTGCAGACATTGGCATGGAAATTAGCGCTCACATTTGTACCGAGGTCTGAGTCTGAACATTCCTTTCCTAAACATAAATCAAGTAACAAAATTAAGCTAGAAAAACTCCTCATGTGGTTGTTTTGTATACAGATCCTTCTGAGACAAATCCACAGCTTTGTAAAGAATCCAGAGCTTCTGAGAGGGGGGAAGCCTAGGATATAGGATGGGGTTTTTGACACCAAGGAACCTGCTACAGAATGTTATGCTGTGCATACACATGGTGGTCCTTGATTTTGATGATAAAGGAGATCTGTTTCTCCTTAATGCTACAAAGTCATACCTCTTTGCCATTTTTGAGCAGAAACTCTCCTCTTCCTCTTCTCCTTGAGTGATCAGACCATCCCTGAAAAAAGATCAGGAAAATGTGGTAGGCATATGTATTAGGAAAGGGTACTTCCAACACTAAAATTAGATCTCATGGTCATGACAGCGTACAGAGCACTGCATATGCAAACATGAGGCATCCACAGAAATGTGTGGGTCACAAAAACAGTAGGTGAAGTCCAGCAGTCATTCTCACTGTGTTGCTGCCTCAGTCTTTCTGAAGCAGGATCTTTGGCAAGCTGTTTTGAACAAGACTTTACATGAACATTTTGTGTTTTCTGATTCCTTTCTTTGCAGTGTTCTGCCATTAACCAAAATCTTTAGAACAGATGATCATATATTTCTTGTGCTCTCTCCTGAAATACTTGTTTAATCCTACATGTTTCAGAAGTCTCTCGTCTTTTTTCAAATTTTATTTTATGCCTGTGTATTCTGGCATGGTCTTTAATTTGTTCCAGTAGTCCTCCCATCCCTGAAAAATGAATGAGTCTCTCTGGCACATTTTCATTTGTTTATGATCAATGAAATAAAGTAGTTGTTTAATTTTATAAGCATTTTCTAGTTACATCAGTGGAAAAGCTAACTGGACTATAGTGATGTGATACACTTCACTCTACATCTTCAGTAATATTTTCTTTGAGAGTTCTGTTGGAAACTCACAATATTGGTATTTCTGCTAAATATAAGCTAAGAATGAAATACCCTTTAATATCAGGTATTACTCAGGCAGTGTGCAGTCTTTTGACTGAAAGAGAGTTGTGCAGATTAAACAGCTTAGATGGTTCATGTAAATAACTTAAAGCTTGTCAGCCTTCTGAACCTGGTAACAGTATTTTCATGTGGAATATTATTCTGATGTGTATATATATGCTTTAGTAAAGTTAAACACTGTTGTAACTTGGGCAACTGTCGTCCTGGAACAGTGAGGAGAAGGATGTGATTTCTTCAGCATTGGCTGGGAAAATTAAAGTTAAGATAAACATCTTTTTCCATTTTGAGATATCAAATCCCTATCAAATCTAATCTTTTGTTTTATTGGGCAAATAATCTATCTGCTAGTTTGGATCTTGAACTGTAGGTATTAAGCTCGGCAGTGAGAAAATCTACATGTGCCTAACTTTATTTATTATGTACAACTCTGATTTCAAGGAGTTTCTGCAGAATAGAAAACTTGCATTTCATCCATGTAACTTGCATTTATAAACACCTTAATTTCTTTATGCTGTTCTACAGATACTGTTTACTTGCTTCTCTTTGTGATGCTAGGCCTTTATTTTCTTGAGTTGATCATAATTTTGTCAGTTTCCTAATTGAGGTGGTATTAATCACACCTTTTTTTCCCCACACTTCTGATACAAATTGTGTCTAATTTCTAACACCTACACTAAGATCTCGAATGGCAGGCACCAGTCTTTTTATAAATGAAGTGATTCATGACTCTCAATGTAGAAGCCAAACCCCTTGACTTAGGTGTGGCTGCAGCAGAAGCATCTTCTTTGCATGGAATGTTCCAACTCAACTAGTGTTTGGGATGTTTATGTGTGTGTTTTCATGGCAAGGCCCCAGGCCGGCTGAAAAATCTTCCATAAGATGAGTCACACTATTATGACAGAAGGTAGAGTCATTGAATGTTCCTTAAAGTGCATTTAATTTCATTTGTTCTTGATTATGCATAAACCCACTTAATAGTGCTATGCAAATTGATATAAAATATATTTATAATACATGACAAATAGCTTCTACAAAATTCATGTATTTTCTCTGTAGCCTTAAAAAATGAAAATGTTTGCTATGGTGGATGATGCTTTTAAGTCTAGTATTTACTTCAACTAATACAATTAAATAAATATATATTAGAAGGATACTCATCACAACAGCAATTTCAACATTTAGTATTTCTATTTAGTGGACAGGTATCTCTGCAAGCTTACGCACATAAAAATGACATTTTTTTCTATTTAAAATTGAGACCCCCCCCCCATTAAACAAAAGGAACAATGTGGCAATCTGAAATCCTGAGCCAGGTTTTTTGGATGCACTTTTTATGGGCTAAAAAAGTCTTTTATCCTGAGCTCTGGGTTTGCAAGGTGTCCCTCTACTATTGGCTAAGACGAAAGGGTGATCTGCAGAGGGGTAGGCCCCATGCCCCAAGTAGAATGCACTTGCTGTGGCCACTACCAGGTGCTTCAGCATTCAAGTCATAATACATGTCTTTGCCCTTCCATAACCCATCAGTAGGCTTGTTCTCAGTCAGCTGTGTAGCCTTCTGTCTGCTTCCAAAAACCAAAGGCAAGCACTATTAAGATAGATACGAATGCCATCCTCTGTAGTATTTTCTTGTAGATCAAGACTTTATATAGACCAGTTAATCTAGGTCAGTATGCTATGTGCTAAGTGTATAATCAACTGAAAATAGTGGTATTCATTGCAGTTTTTCTGGATTCTTAAGGAGAAACTGGAATAACCCTATTCTGGTAGGAGTTGCAGGGTTGGGAAAGTATGTTTAAAAGGTGGGGAGGCATCTCACAAAGTAGGCTTTTCTTCAGCTGGGAGTGAAGCCACAGCACCAATGTAAAATGATGCATTATGCAAGAGGAGCAATTTTTATTGATTTTGTTACCCATATCACAGTGAGAAAAATGTTACCTCTTCTTCATATAAATGAAAGCTTTATTCTAAGGAGATTATTGTGTCAGTGTCTCTGCAGCTTGCAGCTTGTTTTCGGGGAATAGTCAAGGCCTTTACAACTTGTCCTTTCATGTTCTGAGAGTTGGCAATCGAACAGGCAGTGTAAAAGATTATTCTTGGGACAATTTTATCAAGCGTGAAACAAATTTAAAGAAGGCAGGAGGAAAAAAAATAACCAAGCCAACAGTGTTACATTTAGAGAAACCTGATTTGCTTTTCAAAACTGCTGTTAAAGCAATCATTATTACTCATACCATCTCTATTATTATGGCTGACACAGGAGTGCTGAGTTTTCTTTTCTAACATTGTCTTTTATTTTTCATTATTTTCTGTGCTGCTAAGAGCAGTGGATGATATTGGTTTCATTGCATTGTTTTTGTTGCACTGAAACTTAACGAAGAATAGAGTGAGCTCAATCATGCTTCCATTAAGCATAATGGAAGTGGAAAGTCCCACTGCTTTAGGAGTATTATATTGCACCGCTAAAGTTTTATTATTAATTAAATGTTCTTTCTAGACGTAATGGGTTCTGTGTTACTGTCTTGTAGACTTGTCTTCAAAAAAGCACAAAGAAACCAGTGATTCTAAATAGCTGAAAAGCAATAGATTTTTATTTACAGTGTCCTTGTAGTTAGTTCAAAGACAAGCTTGTATTGAGTTTCCCAAAGTTAATAACATTTTGTTATCAAGGGAGTTTGGGGTGTTGCCAAATGAAATGTTGTCATTAATTTTGAACAATGTGATATTTAACAGTTTTATTTCTGTTGCAATTATTTAAAGCTTCTGCTAGTTAAATCCAAGAAAACAGTTTATCTAGAAACAAAAATGAGAAAATTAAAGAACTGAATTTTTCACTAACAGTTGTATGCCATATTTTTTTCTTTTGGTGTTTTGTGAGTCTGATTTTCAGTAGTGTAGGATTTCAGTAGCCAAGGTTTCAGACCCCTGTGGCTCTAGTTAGCTTCAGTGGGATGATTTTTTGCTCAGCATATTTGAAAGTCCCTTCCTTTGAAAGTCCTTGGTGTTATGGCTAACAGAATTCCCAGTGCTGAAAGAGGCAGAGAGTAACACACTCTGCACTGAGAACTGCAAGATCAAAAAGCCAAGTCCTATACGGCAAACTTAAAGGACAACAGTAGTTTTAGTCTGTTCAGCCTGGAGAAGAGGAGACTTGAGGAGAGACCTCACTGCAGTCTACAACCTCCTCATGAGAGAAAGAGGAGGGGCAGGCACTGATCTCTTCTCTGTAGTGACCAGTGACAGGACCCAAGGGAATGGCCTGAAGTTCTGTCAGGGGAGTTTTAGGTTGGATATTAGAAAAAGGNATCAAAAAGCCAAGTCCTATACGGCAAACTTAAAGGACAACAGTAGTTTTAGTCTGTTCAGCCTGGAGAAGAGGAGACTTGAGGAGAGACCTCACTGCAGTCTACAACCTCCTCATGAGAGAAAGAGGAGGGGCAGGC
>VZRE01001263.1:148-12260 GCA_013396775.1 Cephalopterus ornatus
TCTGCCCCAAAAGCTGATGGTCTGCTGGCAAACTTGGGGGTCTGCTGGGAAACTTGGGGGTCTGCCCCAAAAGCTGATGGTCTGCTGGCAAACTTGGGGGTCTGCCCCAAAAGTTGAGGGTCCACAAGGAAACCTGAGGCTCTGCTGGGAAACTTGGTGGGTCCACATTGGAACCTGAGGCTCTGCTGGGAAACTTGGTGGGTCCACGGGAAAACCTGAGGGTTTGCAGTAAACCCGAGGGTCTGCCCCGAAACCTGGGGGTCTGCTGGGAAACTCGGGCATTTGCCCTAAAATCCAGGGCTCTGTCCCGAAACCTGAGGGTCTGCGGGAAGACCTGAGGGTCTGCTGGAAAAGGTGAGGGTTTGTGATAAACCCGAGGGTCTGCAGGGAAACTTGGGGCTCTGCCCCAAAATCCAGGGCTCTGTCCCAAAACCTGAGGCTCCACAGGGAAACCTGAGGGTTTGCAGTAAACCCGAGGGTCTGCCCCGAAACCTGGGGGTCTGCTGGGAAACTCGGGCATTTGCCCTAAAATCCAGGGCTCTGTCCCGAAACCTGAGGGTCTGCGGGAAGACCTGAGGGTCTGCTGGAAAAGGTGAGGGTTTGTGATAAACCCGAGGGTCTGCAGGGAAACTTGGGGCTCTGCCCCAAAATCCAGGGCTCTGTCCCAAAACCTGAGGCTCCACAGGGAAACCTGAGGGTTTGCAGTAAACCCGAGGGTCTGCCCCGAAACCTGGGGGTCTGCTGGGAAACTCGGGCATTTGCCCTAAAATCCAGGGCTCTGTCCCGAAACCTGAGGGTCTGCGGGAAGACCTGAGGGTCTGCTGGAAAAGGTGAGGGTTTGTGATAAACCCGAGGGTCTGCAGGGAAACTTGGGGCTCTGCCCCAAAATCCAGGGCTCTGTCCCAAAACCTGAGGCTCCACAGGGAAACCTGAGGGTTTGCAGTAAACCCGAGGGTCTGCCCCGAAACCTGGGGGTCTGCTGGGAAACTCGGGCATTTGCCCTAAAATCCAGGGCTCTGTCCCGAAACCTGAGGGTCTGCGGGAAGACCTGAGGGTCTGCTGGAAAAGGTGAGGGTTTGTGATAAACCCGAGGGTCTGCAGGGAAACTTGGGGCTCTGCCCCAAAATCCAGGGCTCTGTCCCAAAACCTGAGGCTCCACAGGGAAACCTGAGGGTTTGCAGTAAACCCGAGGGTCTGCCCCGAAACCTGGGGGTCTGCTGGGAAACTCGGGCATTTGCCCTAAAATCCAGGGCTCTGTCCCGAAACCTGAGGGTCTGCGGGAAGACCTGAGGGTCTGCTGGAAAAGGTGAGGGTTTGTGATAAACCCGAGGGTCTGCAGGGAAACTTGGGGCTCTGCCCCAAAATCCAGGGCTCTGTCCCAAAACCTGAGGCTCCACAGGGAAACCTGAGGGTTTGCAGTAAACCCGAGGGTCTGCCCCGAAACCTGGGGGTCTGCTGGGAAACTCGGGCATTTGCCCTAAAATCCAGGGCTCTNAATCCCGGGGCTCTGCCCCCCAAATCTCGGGGGTCTGTCCCCAAATCCCGGGGGTCTGGCTTGGCCCAGGGTGGTCCTGGGAAGGGCAGGACGGACACGTGGGCAGGGACAAACCCGGGTCGAAGTGGGCTGGACTAAGCCGGGCCTAAGCCGGAGCTGGGGGTGGGGTGGTGCCAGGGTTGGGAACGGACTCGTTCTCCCCCGATTTTAACCCGATTTGCCCCGGCCGGTTTTTTTTTTTGTTTGGTTCTTACTTCTCATTTCCTGGCAGTTTTCTCTCTCGGTGCTGCTCTGGGTGGGTAGAGTTTTGGGGGGGGTTTTAGTTTGTACGTAAGACAAGCTCTATTGAAAATAAAGTTATATCCTGTCTTGTGGTCTACCACCTTCTGCTCACCCCCAGCTCCGCTGGGTTTCACTCACCGTGTCTAGAGGGCTTCAGAGAAATCCAATTAATTATTAATTTTCTGCCTCTTTCTCTCTGTCTTTCCGCTTTTCTCCCCGTTTTCGTGCGGTGGGTGGTGGAAAGTCAGATGTAAGGGAGGCCGTGCATGAACTCTGGCAGTTGCTGGAGGTAAAATATTGGTAATTTGAGTGTTGAGAAGAAACTTGACTGCACAGATTTTCACTTAGGAGCAAATTCCAGACAGGAAAATAAGTGCGAGGGAAGAAAAAGCTTCTCTTTTTCTTTTTTTTTTTTCTTTTTTTTTTTTTTTTGCTTTGACTTAAGAAAAAGTTTTTCTTCTCACTTCGACTTGAGGGAGAACTTTAAATATAACTCTGAAAAAAAACTTAAAAATCAGTGGTAGAAGTATTTATTTGAACTTGCTGAGTACAAAGCACCAGCAAATGCCAAGAAAATGTGTGAAATGCTTCAGTATTTTTCGTTGCTCTTCCAAGCACAAAGTTTTTCCAGAGAAAACTTGTGTTTTTGGTGGACAGTTGTCTTTCAAGCTGTAGATCTGGCTTTTTTTCCCTCGTCTCACTGGTACAGAAAACTCCTTTTTTCAGGCTTTCCCAAGAGTTTAATGGCACATCCTTCCCTGAGCCCGAGTCCAGCCCTGTCCAAACAGTGCCCGAATCTTCCGGAGGGAAAATCAGCTGATGTCCTCACACAGATGGAGCTGAAATTCCCCTTTTTTTTCTCTGTGCCACTGGTGCCTAAATCCCACTGTCTGATGGGCAGTACCCGGAGCAGGCGAAGTGCTCCAGGCTGTTCCCTCTTTCCCACTTGGCTTCCCTTGAAACACCTTCATTCCTGCTGCCGGGAGCGATTCCAGAGGGTCCTGCAGGACGGAACTTGTCTCTGAACAACGAGCTGGGGACTGGAGATAACGAACTTCGGGTTCAAAAGGTACCCAAAACCACACTGGCTTTGCCTCTGGAAGCTGCCGGGAGCCTGTGTGTTAGTTTTCATCCGGAGTTAATGATCCTGTCTCCATCGTGAGGGGCTCTGGGAGAGGCAGAACCGGAGTGTTAAACTCCCTCGAAGCTCCACGAACTCCACTAGATCCGGGGGGTTTGGCAGTTTTGGGTGTAACTGGGTGTTCCTGACCTCGGGAAGGGCCGGAGGGCATCAGTCCCTTTTCCACCCCAACATTTCCAGGTTCAGTCTCGGGAGCCCCGGGAGGCTCTGGAGAGCAAAGCGTGTTGTCCCAGCTGGCCAAAGGCACGTTGGGAATTTAGCAGGAAGCTACATGGAGGTTTATTCACAGAATCCCGGGATGGTTTGGGCTGGAAGGGACCTTAAAAGCTCATCCTGTTCCATGGGCAGGGACACCTTCCATAGACCAGGTGGCTCCAACCTGGCCTGGGACATTCCAGGGATCCAGGGGCAGCTACAGCTGCTCTGGGAATTCCTCCCTGTGAGGGTGGTGAGGGGCTGGAATGGAATTCCCAGAGCAGCTGTGGCTGCCCCTGGATCCCTGGAAGTGTCCAAGGCCAGGTTGGAGCGACCTGGGATAGTGGGAGGTGTCCCTGCCCTTGGCAGGGGGTGGATCCGGATTATCTTTAAGGTCCTTCCAGCCCAACCCCATTCTGGGATCCCGTGAGTCTATAAAACAGCTCTGTGGCACCTTCCCTAGGGAAAAGCTCCAGGAATATGTGTGGGCAGCACTCCCTCGCCCTGGCTGTGGGGGGCTTCCCTGTCCCCCCTCTTCCTGGGCTTCCTCAGGGCCCCGTTTCCCAATCCCTGGGAGAATATAAATAAATAAAAATACCCGAGGATGTTGCAGCCGAAGAACAGCGAGAGGAGACACCCCATAAAAATACCCCTGGTGCTGACTGATCCCCTTGGCTTTGCAGCAGGGGGCTGGGATGTTTTTGGAAGCCTTTCCAGGCTGGTTAACGCTCCAGGTGGGAAAGCTGAAGGCGTTGGAGCTCTGCCCCAGCTCGGATCCAGGTGGGCTGAGGGTGTCTCCAGAGCCCAGCAGTCCGACCTGTTCGGTTGGTTTCCTGCAGGAGTTCCTTTCGGGACAGGATAATAAATATTTTCACCCAAGAAGAGAAAACCGTGTTGACCGAAACCCCTTCCACCTGCCTCCGAGTCAGAGGAGAAAAGAAAGCTTAAAATTCAGCGTGGAGGGGAGGGCAAGGTCCCCGGCGTGGCTGCTCCTCCCTGGACTTCTCACCTCACGTCAGGGAAGGAATCACCGGATATTTAAAGAAATCCAAAGTCCCGGCGGTGTTTTGGAGCGTCTTGTCCCCATCTCCATCTGAATCACGTCCCTGGAAAGAGAACATCTTCCCCAGGCAGGACTTGTAACTGGTGCAGAATCTCTCCCCTCAGCAACTTCATCCCTTTTAATGAGCTGGATTGCTGGAGCGGCACGATGAAGCTAGTGCTGGTTGTGAGGGAAAATCCATGGAAAACACAAATCCCCGAGGGCAGGGATGTCCCTTGTGTCCCCACGACCCCAGCTCAGCATTCCCTGCTCCCGGGGGATAGCCAGGGTTAGCCCCAGGCTGGGATCCTGGAAGGGCCCCTGCGGCTTTCGGGTGCCTGGCACAGCCATTCCCGCAGCTCCCAGTGGGATCCTCGGTGGTTCTCCCGTCTTTCACCGGGTTTGCAGTGCCAGGAAAACTCCATCTGATGACCCACCACTTCCACAGTCCCTCCTGAGTTATCTTGGTGGAGCTGAGCCCACAGGTGACACCTGGAAGTTCCGAGGAGGCTGGAAAAAATGGTGAAAAACATCCGGGATTTGGGTCCGAAGGCTTCACGTTTGGGAACACACTTGGCACCGGGGCTAAAATCACGGAGATTTTTTTTCCTAACTGTCAGAATTTCAGCATTTTCCCCCACAATTACTGATAAGTGACAGAGGTTCATCCTTTGGATCTCCTATAGACAAGTGTCTCCAAAGCCCCTCAGAGCCCAGACCTGGATCCCTTTGGATCCCGCTCCGGCCTCCCCGTCCGCAGTGGATTTATATAACTGGAATAGCTGGGGAAGTGAGAAACTTCCTTCCTCTTGGGATACAATGCCAAGGATGTCAAACCCCCAGGAGATGATAAGAGTTGGGCTGTCCTTTCTCTGCGCTTACTGAACAACTCCGATGATCCCACACGATCCCATGGAATTCTCACTTCCATGGGCAGGGATGAAGGACCTGCCGCCTCCTCCTCCTCCTCCCAGGAAAACAACGGCTGCCTCAGCTTTGGGTGGCACCCCTGGGATTCTTCCATCCCTTGGGAGGGTCTTCCCCCCCCACCTCGCCTTTTTTCCCAGTAGGAATATTTGGATTCGTTCTCCAGGGTGGATTTCAGGTTGGAAAAGAGCTTCCCGAAGTCTCCCTGTGGAGGTGGTTCTCCCCTTCTCTCCTCTCTTCCCATTCCCTGACATAAACACCAGGGAGAACCACTCCTGGAATTTGGGAAGCGCTAGTGAAAGACGAGGTTATTTTGGAAGAAGAAACCCCCCCCTAATCTTGGGCTTCCCCTAAAAACTCCAATTCCGGGAAGGGGGTCCCAGCGCTGGGATCGGGAGCTCAGGACTTCCCTGAGCTCCAAGCAAGGAGCAGCAGTTGCTTTAGGAATTCTTTTCCCTTGAAATCTTCCGAGGGGGAAAAAAAAAAGGAAAAAAATTACCCCCAGCAATGGGTGATCCCATCCATCCTAAATTTAGAAGCGAGTCTGATTTCTGAGCCTGGCTTTGGAGCAGGAAAGCAGGTTATGGAATGACCTAGTATGGAGCGTTGGGGGAAGAGAGGCAACTTCAGGGAACCCGGAGTTGGAATTAGCAAGGGATTAAGGGAAAAGTCCGGCATTTTTACATGCTGGTAATAAACATCTTATTACCAGAAGGAACAGCGTTAATAAAGGCTTCTGGTAAACAGGGAAGAGTCCCGTAACCCTCAGGAAAACAGTTTCCCAAAACACCCACCACCAGCATCCTCCAGTTGGGTTCTCTTGGATCGGGAAAACCTGGCTGTGCCTTCCCAAACCTTCGGCGCTTCAGTGGAGCCTCCAAGCTCTTGCTGGCACCTTCCAGATGCCCAGCCAGCTCCTTGGGAATTCCAGGGCCTGGGGAATTCTGCCCAGCTTCTGCTCTCCTGTCCAAGTTTAAAGGAGCTGCTTGAGAATGGCCGGGCCTGATCCCTGTCCCTGGAAAAACCAGGGACAACTGGGCTTTTCCCCCCCCAGCCCTAAGGAAAACCCTCGCTTTTGGAGGGATATTGTGAGTTTTTATTTCGTTCCCTGTGGGTTTTGCTCCGAGTTCCTCCTTTTTGCTCTTTCTCTGCCTTTTCACTGGAGTCCCTTTTTAAACCAGAGCTGTGCTGAGTTCGTTTCTTCTCCCTTGGAGATTCCTACAGCTTGATTCCTTTGAAATCCTCCCTCCAAGGCTCCCTCCCTCCCTCCCTCCTTCCAGGACCTTGATGTTGGTCCTGGAGATTATCAGTCTGCTGAGATTAAGCACGGGCTGAAATTTAACCCCCTGCTCGATTGCTTTTGTCCATCCCCCGCCTCGGTCCCACTCTCTGGGGTAAGAAGGGCTTTACTTTCTGTTTAAAAAAACAAAAGCTAATTCGGTTCAAAATGATTTTCTCCAGAAGCAGCCTCGGTGTTTGGGCACGGGGCGGGGGTTGGAGCAAGGGGAACAATCGCCTCAGTATCTAAAGATATCCAAAGTAAGACCTTGGCAGTGGTTTTGGAGGATCTTGCACCGTTTTTCATCTCAACTGGAGCAAGCAGGTTTTCCAGGGGCAGGACTTTGTAATTAACACAGGTTCTGCTCCCCCCCACCCCCCGGGGCTCTTTATCCCTGGGTTCCCTCATCCTTAAGGATCTTTAGGCAGGATTTGCCTGTCCGAGCACGGGGAAGCGCCGCTGAGCCCTCACGGAGCCACCACCACCCGTGTCCCTGGGGAGGGAGCTCCAGGGATGGCCCAAATCCAGCTGTGCAGTTCGGCTGGAGCCCCTCGGGCTGCAGCTCGGAACCCTCTTCCTCGCGGAGGGCATTCCCAGCTCCCTCTGGACGCCGGCGTTTGGATCCTTGGGAGCAAACCCGGCCTGAGCTGAGCCTTTCTGGGCCCAGTTTGGCAGCTGGGAAGCCCCGCCTGGGGCTTGGTCAGAGCTTAATTAATGACCGCGGGTAATTAACAGCGACAACCCCGACCTCCTGCCACTCCCAGGACCCTCTGGAGGTTAAACACAAATCCTGCTGGAAAAAGGGGTTTGAAACCTAAAAAAAAACAAAAAAAAACCAAAAACAACCCGCAATTTGTGCTCGGCCCAGCAGCAAAATCTGGCCTTGAAAATCCAAATGTTTGGTGCAATTCCTGGAATCCCTGAGCAGGGACATCCCCCCCCCTTCCCTTCCCCCCGTGCCAGAGTTTGAATTGTGACGTCACCAATATTACAAGACTTTTGGATCTGCTTTTTGCTGTGAAACGAAGTGTTTCAGCCCAAACCGCTCCTGTTTTCCTAGAGAACGGGGTGAACCCAAACAGAGCTTTGGGTCGCTTCTCTTCCACAAGTGGTAAAAAGCTCTCAGTCAGTGAGCTCGTATTTAGATTTTTTTCCCCCCCCTCCATCCCTGATAATTTGGAGGCAGGAAAGACCAAAACGCTCCGTGACGGGGGAAGTTTGGTGCGTGTTTTAATTCTGTTTAATTGTAGTAGTAATAATGGTGTATCAGCTCTGCTCCTGCCTTCGCTGCTCGGGGGGTGTCTGGGCACGGGCACAGGGACCAGTGAGAATGAATAATTTAAACATTTTTCGGTCGGGAGCCAACAAAAAAATGAGGCGCGAGCGAAAGCGTTTGTTTCTGCGCTTGGGAAGCAGCAGTCAATTCTTCGGAATTCAGGTTTTAATGGGGGCCCAGAGAGCTGCACACAAGGGCAAGGTGCTGCTGGCTGGCAGAATTCCTCCGAGCATCCCCCAGGGAGAGGATTCCAGGGTGTCCTGGGAGAGGAAGAGCCTCACGGAGCCTTATCTGGTGCGCGGGATGACAACAACAGCGAGGGCTCCTGGCTTCCTTTCGCCGGGTCACGCCTGGGCGAGATGAAAACAGGCCTGAGGGTCCGGGTGGGAAAGGATTCTTGGGAATATCCCGGGATTTGGACGGTCAGCAGCGGGGAGAACGGGGGGTGTGTGTGATCAGAGCTGTGAGCTCTGGCAGTCAGACCTCACAGAACTAAACTGTGCACGAACTCCGGGGCACGGGGGGCGGTTTGTCCAAGTGGTTAATTGTCCAAGTGGTTAATTCTCCCTTTAATCAGGGTCAGGTCCCGATGAGCCACGTGACAGAGGTGCTTGTTTACGGCCCTTCCCTCCAGGAATGGCTCCCTGGCTCTGACTCACTGTTTGCCAGCACAACAAGTGTGTCCCGGGCCGGGATCACGAGCCTGGAGGGATCTGAGCCCCGGGGCTGGGGTCGGGGGGGCTGAGATGGGCTCTGGCAGATCCCTCGGGACCAGCCCTGCCGGGGGGGGACTTTGCTCCCTCCCACTTGCAGCACGATCGATAGTCCATGAGGCGCTCGTGGAATCGGAGCAAAGCTCCCAATAAATCCCCTCCTGGCCGTCCAAGTGGCTGCTGGAGGCAGGGCCGTGGAATGTCACCTCCAAGGCACCTCCTGGGCCAGGCTGGAACCTCCTCCTCCTCTTCCATCCCCCTTCCAGAAAGAATAATTTCTCTTTTTGGGTCATTTCCCCTCACTTTTAGCTCATGGGGTTTTTGGCACTTCCCGATCCCGCAGGAAGAGGTTCCCATGGAAGTGTTGCTCTCCCCGTGGGTGGGACGTGGGGGACACAGTCGGGTGTCCCTGAGGGCCCTCGGGTTCCCCTCAAAAAGCACCACTTTCCCCTCTCATCCTGTTCCCAAACCACTCACCGCAAATTCCTGCTGCAAGTTGCACCTGCAGGAAAATAGTCTGGCCAGAAAACAGGGACAGGGCCATCCATCCCTTGGTGCGGAGCCTGTGGAATTCCCGTCGTTCCTGGCACAGGAATGGCACATCTTAAAATCCTATTCCGGCGGGGGTTTTCCCCTTTCCTCCTTGAACCGTTGCAGGATGTGGTCGGTTCATCCCAGACTTCTCCCCAGCAGCGTGAAAGATCTCAGGATCACAGAATCCCGGGATCGCTGAGGCTGGAAAGGCCCACCAGGAGCATCCCCCCTGTGCCCACTGCCCGCCCTGTCCCCCAGCCCAGAGCCCTGAGTGCCACGGCCAGTCCTTCCTTGGGATGGGGACCCCAAACCCCCCTTCCCGTGCCTGAGCACCCTTTTCCCTGGGGAAATCCCTCCCGGTGGAGGAGGTTTGCTGTGCTTTGGGAGCGAGGGGAGCGCAGCGGCCGCCCCTGAAGCAGCTCCTGGAGGCGTCCCAGCTCCCCCCGTCGGCTCTGGAGCATCAAACCACGAGGGAGCTGCGTCCCTGCCTTTGCCAGAACCTTCCCAGAGCTCAGGAACTCGTTTGGCCTGTTCATCGCCCCAGCCCCGGCAGCTTCCCCCACTCCCCTGGCCGCAGGAGGGTGACCAGGGCCACCAGACCTGGCTCCAGCTTTGCTCCTTGCTCTCTCTCCCGACCCACACTGGGATGTGCATCGAGGGGAGGCTTCGTCTCCTCTGCCCTTCCTCCTCCTCCGGGGACAGTTTTTTCCCCTGAGTTTTCAGGGCTTTTATCCCCCCCGCCCCCGCCACATCCCGATCCCAAACCCTGCTCTCGCCGCCGCCGCCAGACCCACGCCGTGGTGGGTGTTGTGTTGGGGGCGGGTGTTTCACGAAGGTGCGGTATTAAAACGTGGCAGGAAAGATGATTCGATCCGTCTTACTGACGGACTTTCTGTGTTTGGAAGAACAGCTCGGTGGTTGGACTTCGCGGCTCCGGGAAGATCGGTGATGAGACGTTCGGCTTTACCGGAGAGCGGAGGGCTCCGGAACATCAGCCCTGCTCACAAAAAATGAACGTTTTTGGGGTTCCCTGGCTTTGTGCCACGTTCCTAAGGGGAAACCGGGCCCAAGCGAGCACCGAAGGGCACTTTGTGGGTTGGATCCATGTAAAGATTGGTCCAAACAAACGCAGTGGGGAGGAGGGAAGCACCCGCAGGGCTCCAGGGAATGCCCTCCTAGAACTGTCACTGTGGTGACACAGCCCAGGGATGCCACCTTCCCTGGAGAATTCCAGCCTTCCCTCTTCCCTGGGGCTTAACTGAGCAGCTTTAATCACGGCCCAGGTGTTGCTTTTCCATCCCTGGAGGTGCCCAAGGAACCCCTGGACGTGGCACTCGGTGCTCTGGGCACAGGGTGGACTCCATGACCTTGGAGGGCCTTTCCAACCTCAGTGATCCCGGGATTTTGTGGCTCTGTGCATCACCACCTGAGTCACAGCGAGGCTGCCGTCTGCTGACAGCGACAGCCCCTCAGACTCCCAGCGACTGGGTTTTAATTCAAATATCTTTAATTTAGATTGGAATCCAAAGATCTGAATAACAGAACCCAACCTGTTTTAATAGAGGCGTAACAAGGGGGTGTTTATTTGGGAAGGTGCAGGGCCCCAAAAAGGAGGATATTCGGATTAAAGGTGCACGGGGCCTGGGCTGGGAGGATTCCAGATGCTTTTTCCAGGACTGTCCTACAGTGGAGGGTGTCCCTGGCCAAGGAATGAGATGAGCTTTAAGGTCCTCCTTCCAACCCAAACCATCCTGGGATTCCGTTTCAGCTGGGCTCAGGGATTCTGCGCTCATATTTCAGCCGTGCTCTCCTACCTGGCCCAGGGGTTGATATATTAAAATAGGGATCAGGTACCATTGATTAATTCCTGGCTGTTGGACCCAAGATACCTACAGAATTCCATCCCAAATCCCAGCTCTTTCGAAGTCCAGCTGGATTTTCCCTGGCACCCGTCGAAGGGGAAGGGATGGGTGGGGGGGAGGTTTGTGGCTTGGTCCCAGTGGGAAGTGGTGACACTTCCCTTCCCTGAGCCTGGAGAGGCACCTGTGGCTTCTGACAGGGGTTTTCCATGGTTTTTAATGTCAAAAATTGCTTGGCAAGACTTTGGAGGATGGGCTGACTGGGAGGGAAAGGGGGTGTCGCTGCTGGAATTCCTGTGGGCTGGAATGTTGGGGTAAGAACAAGGGGATGCGACCCCCAGAGAGGCAGCAGAGGGTCCCTGTCTTTCCAAAGGATCCATAAATTCACTTTCAGCCTCAGAATCTCGTCATAAAATCCGGAAAAAAAAAACAACCAAATCAGCCCCAGCACTAATTACTCTGCCTCTAATCACCGGGATCACTGGTGGGGAGCATTGGAAAGCCGGCTCTGGTGGGGGATGGTGCTTTTGGGGGGGAATTCCTTCCCTAATTCCTGGTCACATCCCTCCTGTTGGTGCCTTCCGGCTTCAGCTTTCACCCGACAGGTCTGAAACAGGACCGTGGAGCCCAAAGCTTCACCCTTTAGGGAGGAAGAAGGGCCTGAAACAGGGCAGGAATTATTAAGCCGGGCTTAGTGAAGGTCTTGTCGCCGGGGTGGTGATTTGGGAGCCAACAGCCCCCATCCCAAAAGTAACCTCCTTCCAAGATCGGGGAAAACGGGGGCTCTGGTGAAGAAATCCTCGAATTTGGGTCTTTTGGTAACTTGTAAAGGTTATTTCTAAACCCCCCCCCCCACCTTGGGCAGGTTACAGCTGGAGACCAAAGGAATGGGAGGGTGAGGGGGAGAACGGGAGTTAGTTGGAAAACCACACCAGAGATCCGCACGTGATAAAGGGATCGGGAGTAATAATAACAATAATAATAGTAAGTAGTAGTAGTAGTAGTAGTAATACAGCTCGGAATTCCTTCTGCTGTCGGCTCGGCCTAAAATAATTTACATTCTGGGCTTAAGATCGGGCGAACGCGGGGCTTCAGCAAACCCCTCCTGTGAACGGGCAGGAGTGTGGAGAGGCAAGCGCCGCTCTCAGAACGCCTTTCCCTGCCCCATCCCGGCGCGGCTGGGAGCCGGGAATGCGGCCGGGAATCCCTCCCGTCCCGGGGGGGGGTCGGCACCTGCTTTTTTTTTGGGAGGGCGGGTGGATTTTAAAAGGGATTTTAAGAGGAGGTTTAAGGGGGGGTTTTATGGGGTTTTGAGGCCGCGTGGGGAAACCGCTGGTTCGCTGCTGGCTGGGGGCGAGGGGGGGGAACG
>VZRE01001269.1:0-10641 GCA_013396775.1 Cephalopterus ornatus
TGCCAATGCTTGGATCTAGGATGCATCCCTCCGCACGAGGCCGTATTAGTATAACTACTTTGATAATAAGTATAGAGGACATTGTAAAAGAAGAGGGATCATTGTGAAGAATATTGACCAAAAAAAGTCTCTCCATAAACTACCTTGGGAATATCCTGATAACCCATTTTAACTAATCACTTGCTTTTCTTACAGAAATTCCAGTTGTAAGTTGGGTTTAGGAAAAAAATATATCTCTATTCAAAACATAGAGATATTTCCACTAATAGTGAAATCATCCAAAGAGTTAACATGCATTTACACATGGTTAAGGAATGGTAGCATGGGTATCCATGCTCAGAAAACATAAGAGGAGTTAACAGAATCTTTTTTTTTCTTTTTTTTTGGTATGTTGTTGGGAAATTTTTTTGATCTATGTGGGTCATTTGAGAAATCACTGTCATTGTGATACTTGTCATGGGTTGTGCCTGGCTTGAGAACAAAAAGACTTCACTGTTCCCATATACAGGGCATAAATTGAGCAAAATGAAGCTAAGGGGACAATGTCATTCGGAAATTTATGTTTTGCAAATGACAATAAAATCAGCAGCAACAATCTTGAGGGCTTTATTTAAATGAAACTGCAAGTAGCATGCAAGCCTAGAAGAGAAGCTTTTAAAAGATATGGACAGGTATACACTGGGGAAAAGTCTGGAAAACAGATGATGTCCTAAAAAAAGCTCACAAAAGTTTCTTTCACACACACACACACATACACACACCCCCTCCTTTTTTCTTTTTTCCCTTCAATTTATAAAGTTCAATCACAAATACTTAAATTAGATTTTTCTACTCCTAATCTGAAATTATAAGTAAACAAATTCAGAGAATTTGAAAAAGAAAGACCATCAAATGGAAAAAAATAATCACAAGATTCAGATGATAAAAATTTACTTGAGATGTAGCCAATACCATTTTCATTTACTTCTTAGTAACAAAAAAGCCACTTAACACTGTGCTATTCAGAGATTTTATCAAACTGAGAGCCACAGGCAAAAAAACACCATGATAAATAGCTAAATGGGAACAGGCTGACAGTGTTTTGATTTGTAGCAGGACTACTTTTCGCTTATCTACTGGGTTATTAAAATCCACATGCTGATGTATTGAAATAACCTTTTAAAGAAGAAGGTGACCTTTTGCCTGGCAAAATTTGACCTTACTCAGTCTGTTTCAGCACAGTGACATAAAAACTCCGGTGACACAGGTGCAAGGACAAAACAGAGCTTCAAATCCCTTTCCATTCTTTTTCCATTCTGCAAATCTGCCTGGTCTCTTTATTGAGCACAGCCAGGGTCATACAGCACAGTGTCGTACATTAAAAAGTATGCAGCTCACTCAGGCAAAAAGTGAAGTTCCCAGTCTGAAGCATGTAGGTACGGGTTAGGTACAGAATAGGAAAAAAAGTCCCAGGTCACTCCAGAAAATTCAATAGTCAAAGTAAGTAGAACAAAGGTTTAACAGCTGTGCTTGCTCCTGAGGTTTCCTTCTGTTTCTGATGAAGGTCAGGATTTTGCCAGTCCCGCTATTAATGCAGAATGTAGAAAATCTGACATCTTGCTGATGACAAGGGAGGGTATTGCAGTGAGAGATCAAGAAAAGGTTAAAATAATCTAAAGAAAAACCTCTATTATGTAAGTTATTAAATCTGTAAAAGGTAGAGTTAAAAGAATGAGCAAAAAACCTTGATGGCTCTGTGAATTGCTTTTTGTAACAGTATATAATTTTCTTTACATTAAGTAGAATCACTTCTATTCTCTCTGAATTAGAACATAGTAAGACAACAGGTTTGCCAGTTGAACCCATCTAGAAATCTGAATACATTAGTTCTGAGTAAGATGACGTTATACAGTTTGAGAACATCCTGTGCCCACCAGAATATTAAAAAAATACATTTTCCACACACAGATTTTCCAAAAATAATGCAAAATACTTCACTTAGCCCTAAAGCAGTTTATACTATTTTTCGAATGAGATGACCTCTGAAAAAAGCTAGTCCGAACTGACTAGTTTACTAGATTACTTAGATTTCACCTAGTTTTAAACAGCTCTCTCATTCTCACTGTCCTTTTGGATAGTGCAATTTAAGTCTGTGATTAGCTAGCTAATGCCCAAGAAAGATGTAATTGGAATCCTTGTCTAACTTTAACAGAGAAAAGTCAGAAGTCTTTTGAGGCTGTATAATTAATACACAGTTGAATACTGTTCAAACATCTCTAATGGAACCTAAATGAAGCTTTTTTAATAAAAAATACTCATTTACAGGGAAAGTATTTTCTATTAGTAACCCAAAGGCACAGCCAGTTTCCTGATATTCATATAGCATGATCAAAAGCTGCCTTATTTTACTTTCTGCATCCACAAACCACCACAGAGTAAGGTTTATGAGACTTGGGCTTAGTTGTCCCATTCATCACCGGTAGTTATCACATCACAACTACATGCAGACAGAAAGGCATTATTTTTCACTCCTTCTCATAGCTCCCTGAAGAACTACATGACTCCTTCTATGCTTGCTGGTGCGTGTATGCATGTGGGAAGGTGCTCTTCTAAAAGCAACACCTCTACATCAGATCAGGACATAGTATTCTCCTAGGCTAGATTAAACCTCAGCATATGGTTGACATAAAACAATATGAACAAAGCACTACTATTTAAGTATTTCAATTACTGCATCTCATTAAACTAAATATAATGCTAGCTATGAGACAACTAAAGAAAAAAAATTTGTAAAATTAAGTTAGAGTTGAGTTCATTTAAATAAGATTTGACAAAATAAAAACACCTCCTATGAATATGTGACTCTGTGATCAAATTAGGCTTTTTCTTCTACAGCCCCACTCAACGCAGTGAATTGTCATTGATCTGTAAGTAGAACTAATTCACAATGCATAGATACCAATGGGTTGAAAATACTGCAAAAAAATGGTTTCTGTATTAAGACAGTTGTAGTCACAATAGGTCCTTGTAAGAATCAGGCCAATGTGTTCAGTTCAACTGACCAACTGATCCCAAGGACTCATAGTGAGCACCCTTCAGAGCAGCCACCCATTTTTTCAAGGGCTGTGTTGACTCTAAAGGTTGAAGAATGGTTGAAACACTGATATTTCAGATTAGGTCAATGACATTGGTCCAGATCATGCTTCCTTACAACAGTCAAAGGAATAGACATAGATTTATTTTTATCTTGTTATGCTTTTTCTTTTTTTATTTTGTTTTAAATAAGGGGATGCATAGAAGACATTCATGGAAAAAAAAATGGAAATGAAGTGAGCAATTCTTTTAGGATAAATACAACAAAATTGCAAGTGTGTGTTTGATTAGTTAAATACCTGGTCCCTAGACAAATTCAGACTTCAGTCTTTAAGGCCTCTTTAAAGCAGAAAGAAAAACTGTACTAGCCAGGTAACAGTGACTTGAAGGAGGAACATGACTGAAGAATCTCTGACTTCATGGATACTATAGCAGAAGGTCTCCTTAAGATGGAACACGGTGAGAAAAACATTAAAAGTCAGGTGAAGTAATAGATGTCAGACAGTACTTCCTCTGTCTTGGGAACAGGAGCGAGTCTTCTCACCCCGAACATACATGCATAGGCAACTTTTGTGCTGGTTTTTGTCCTCTGGTCTATATTTTGAAATGAGATTTGCCTCTACTTGCCATTCAGAAGAATAATATATAAATGAAAACACATATCTGCCAAGGCGATATATTGCTTATCCGTTCTTGTTCATGATTCTTGATTGAATTTGAGGCAGATAATTTGTTGATTTGGTAAAAATATTTTTTTTGCTACTCAACACAGGAGATGAGTGAAAGTGATATTGAACACTGACATATACCAGAAGTACAAGGATTACATCTGGCTATATGATGTTTGAGTGATTAGTACTACCTGGCCAGCTGCTTCTTCCTCTACTGACTTTTGGCTTTGAGAGGATGAAATAACCTTCAATGCTATTTGACATCTGGCAAAACAGAAGCACAGGCACTTGGGTCACAACAACCCCATGCAGTGCTACAGGCTTGTGGAAGACTGGCTGGAAAGCTGCTTGTCAGAAAAGAACCTGTGTGTGCTGGTCAACAGCAGCTGAACATGAGCCAGTGTTTGCCCAGGTCGCCAAGAAGGCCAGTGGCTTGCATCAGCTATAGTGTGGCCAGTAGGACCGAGGCAGTGATCGTCACCCTGTACTCAGTACCACTGAGGCTACATTTTGAATCCTGTGTTCAGTTTTGGGCCTCTCACAACAAGAAAGACACTGAGGTGCTGGAGTGTGTCTGGAGAAGGGCAACACAGCTGGGAAAGAGTCTGGAGCCCAGTTCTTATGGGGAGCAGTTGAGGGAGCAGGGGCTGTTAAGCCTGGAGAAAAGAAGGCTTGGGGAGGACCTTATCACTCTCTACAACTACCTGAAATGAGGCTGTAGCCAGGTGGTGGCTGATCTCTTCTTTCAAGTAGCAAGTGATAGGACAAGAGGAAATGGCTTCAAATTGTGCCGGGGAAGGTTGCAATTAGGAAGGTTTCCTAATATCCTAAGGGGATATTAAGAAAAATTTTTGCTTTGAAAGTGTTGCCAAGCACTGGAAGAGGCTGCTCAGGGAAGTGGCTGAGTCACCACCCCTGGAAGTATTTAGAAGATGTGTAGATGTGACACCTGGGGACATGGTTTAGTGGTGGACTTGGCAGTGCTGGGTAAACAGTTGGACTCAATGATCTTAGAGGTCTTTTCCAACTTAAATGATTCTATGATTCTGTGAACACTATTAGAAGTCTGTGTGTTCTCTTTCTAAAATTAATTCAGACGCACAGACTACTGTGGAAAATTCTCCAGACAAAAACAAACAAACAAACAAACAAAACAAATTAAACTAAAAACCAAGCAAAAAATCCCCCTACCAACAACAATAACAGGAAAAAAAAAAAGGATTGAAAACACAACTACAACCTAAAACAAAAGCTATGCAAGATATCCAAGAATTTCATCATAGGGAAGCCAAGTAGCAGCTGTAGAGCACTGTAAGTCTATATTTAATATACACCCAGACAACACCAATTCTCTGTTCCCCACCTCATCACAGAGAAGCACCATAACCAGAATGGAAAGGCACTCATCGCTTCCTCTGTGGTAACAGGTGCAAATTACTATGGAGACTGATGGTCCCATGCTCCAAGATTTGCTTGCTATGCCAATTATAATTTTTGCAGGCAGAACATTTCACCTGTTACAAGCATCAAGTCCACAGGGAAAGAGCAAAGGGAAGGTATAGCCAGAAACATCTAGGCAGCAGCCTGAAAGTAATACCTGGTAATATCAAAATATAACAGGGTAACTGAGAATAAAAAGAGTAAGCAGATGCAAAGAAGACAAATAAACAAAGAGGAAGAGATGACAGTAAATGTATGACACAGGACCCATAGAAAATGAGAACGAAGGACAAATAGGTATAGCTGTGGTTCTAATGAGAGTACAATAATGGGATCTTGAAGGAGAGTCCACATTCCCCAGGGAAAGAACTGGGGAAAAATTTCAGACTTTTTCAGGGACATTGATTTTTTGCAAGTTTGACTTGTTTTGTCTTTATGTTTTTTCTCCTTGATAACAATTTTTTCAGGGCTACGCACCTTCTTAGAATGTCTTTCTCAGTAAAGAGGAAAAAATGTATTATGCAGAATCTTCTCTAAACTTTAGGCAAAGACTTCTTTCAATCTAGACAAATTGTACTTGCTAAACATCAGGTATTTTTCTCAATTGCTCAATATTATCATTACTGAAATTGTGAAAAAAATGAATAATATTTTTTGGTACAGAAATAACTGAATAATTTTTGAAGATTGTCCTTCCTGATTTCCTCCTTTATTTTCTTGTTTGGTTAATGAAGTGGGGGATAACACAACTGATAAAGACTCAATAGCTGAATGAATTTGTTGAAAAGAAATAGGGAATCTAATTTCAATACAAACCATAAAAACAGTAGTTGACGTAACCTTTTGATGTATGTTATTCAAGTTAGCCAAAAAGACATAAAATGGCAATTTCTAGCTTTCAAATCCTTTTTTGAATACTATGTTCTTGCAAGGGAAGTATTTGATTTGCAAATTAATGTAAATGTAGATAGCAAGATTACACTTACTTTTGCCACTTTCATGAACAAAAAAAAAAAAGTTGCCTTGCCCACCCCTTTCTGTTTCACCGTTAGTACTTGTCAAATATTGCATTCACCTGCTGGCATTTTTAAATAACTTTGCTTGATTTTAGTTTGCAAAGAAATGATTCCTTAAACAAATTCAGAGATTTATGACTTTTTTCCCACTCTGTGATACTTTTCCAAATTATTTCATCTCTGTGTTCCCATTGACACATGATGTCTTCTACTGATGGTTACTAGCAAGTAGTCCAGGACATCCAGGTCTTTTTTGTTTGCAAACCTGCTTTCTAGCTAATCAACCCCAGCCAGTAGCCCCCTGTTATAAGGGTTTATTCCATCCCAGCTACAGAAATTTGCATTTCCCTGTATTAAAGTTATTTTATGGTTCCTGTTATTGCATTTCGACCACTGTATAAGGTCCCTTTGTGTGGAAAACTTTAGTAACTGGCCATAAATAGATTCTGTACCACAGATCCACAGGTTTGAGTCAACTGCACAGATAATTTTCCATACAATTTACAATCCAGTTATCCAAACCAGGTCTCGCTAATTTGGCTACAAGGATACTATATAAGACTATGTCAAAGGTCTATACAACACCCATTGTTCTTCCCTTATCCACAAAGCCAATCATTTCATCAGAGAAGGCAAACGATCTGGCTAGACATGATGTGCCCATGATAAATCCATGCAGTCTTTTGTCCCTTCTCTGCCTCGAGGTTTTCAAGGAGGATTTGCTTTATAACCGTCCAAGGGACTGAGGTTAATGCCCAGTGGCCTGTAGCTACCTGAATCCTCCTTCTTGAGAGCAGGTGTGATGTTGCATTTTTACAGTCATAAGTTGTGGGGGGCCCCAGCTGGTCTGGGGTCTCTGTGAAACAGTTGGAACTAAAGACGGAACTTCTGCACAATGGCAAGGTGGCAAGCACGGAAGGGAAGGCTGTGACACAGAGTGGATTTCCTCTCTGTCTTGCCGTCATTCAATGTCTGAGTCCAATAAACTTGAGGCGATCCGGTAGATTCGAATCCTCCGGTGCCTCGGATGACATTCTCGGTCCTGGGAACACAGCTCATAAAAGGCACAAATTGAGCAATGCACGTTCCTTTCTCAGTACAAAGAGGTGGGGTGGGTGTAGACACCATGGCACAGATTTGACCATTATAGTCATCATCGATCACTCCCACATGTACCATGATCCCCTGAATGGTGGCACTTGACCTACCAATTAACAAGGCACTCAAACCTCTGCCAGTGGGTCCCCAGGCGTCTAAAGGAACTTTATGGACCCCCAAAGTGAAAATCTGGGGTCATCTTGGGGCCATTGTAAATTTCTCACCCCTTGGGCATTAGCTCGCTTAGTCCAATTGGACTGAAATATCAAAAATTGAACCGGGGGAAAAATAATTTGTGTGATCATTTGTATATCATATGAAGTCAATTCCTCCATAGTTAATAATCTTAACATTCGCAAGGTTACTGGAGAGTTCAGACCCAACTGTACTGCACATCTTTGTAACTCCTGTACCACTTTCCATGACAATGGACAATGTTCATTGGGCTGCCCTGCGGCTGCATTTCCCCTTACTACGGGAAAGCCATAGGTGCTTCACCTGATACAGGCACTTCTTGCTGGGAAGCATCTTCTATCGGGGCATCAATGATTTCTGATAACTCCCAATTCTCGTTCTCCATTGCCTGATCTCTGATTTTCTGCCAAAAAGCTACAGGATTACGAGGCTTTACCATAATTTGAGCAGAAGATGATTTCCATTTTTGAGGAAATCTGTGGCAGACACTACTGCTTTGTGTCCTTTTAGGCCTTATCCGCACTGGAATGTTTTCTGCAGTCTCCCCCTCACTTTCAANGAGCAGAAGATGATTTCCATTTTTGAGGAAATCTGTGGCAGACACTACTGCTTTGTGTCCTTTTAGGCCTTATCCGCACTGGAATGTTTTCTGCAGTCTCCCCCTCACTTTCAACAGACTTGCTGTCAGTATCGGACGGCAGACAGGGATACGAGGTAAGACTAAAGGACTCTGGCAGATGTTGTCTGTCAGCTTCAGTTTTATTACCTTTGGCCTGATTAAGTTTTGCAGGGGAAGAATTCGCCAATTCTTGTGGAGTTTTATAGGACCTATTCCTAACTACAGGAATGCAAGGTTCACATAATTCATCCGAATCGTCCCAAAGTATTCCCCTTTTGGCAGAAAGAGATTTCTTTTCCCTTAAAGGCTTTGTCTCCATCCCCTCAGAGGGGGAAGGAGGTAAATCCAAGGGAGTTCCGCTCTCAGGAGGACTGAGCGGAGGAGGCTCAAGAGGAGAAGCAGAAGGAGTCACAGAAACAGAAACAGAACCCTCTGAAACTTTCCCAGAGACAGAAACAGGAATCACAACTACCTCAGGTTCTTTTGACCTTTTAAAATCTTTCAACGTTTCGAATAACAAGCGCCATGTAGTTAATAACTCTGCGGCTCTCTTGTCACCATGTGTGGACCATTCAAAAAGATGATGGACTAGTTTCAACTGTTTCACAGAAACCCCAGACCAGCTGGGGCCCCCCGCAATAAGTAACCTGCCTCAATCACTGTGATCTCTCAAAGGTGATAGAAAATGTCTTTGCAATGACTTTGCCGATGGATGCACTCCACCTGGTTCCAAGGTTTTTCTGTGTATTCTACTGACACAAGTGCTTTAGCCACAAGCTCTCAAGGTGCTTGTCACTCATTCCCTAGCAGAGTTCCATGCATTTCTGTTCCTTTACATAAAGTGCAACCCCTTCTTCTCACCTTTCCAAATCTATTCCTGGAAAATGGGAGAGCAAGTCAATAAGTAAAGAAAAAGACCCTGTTAAGGGGCTGCTCCAAAAATCCAGTCATGCTCTCTGGTTCCAGCATCGAAAAATACACTCTGGTTTTGTTTAGTTTCCTGCTACAGATACAGCCTCAATGTTTTGGATGAACACATTTTATTCACATAGAGTACTTACTGTGGTACCTATTTATAAGTTATTCTACCCTAAGAGTACATAAATGTTTTGACCCAAAGCCAGATCTCCAGATTTATTTCAGGCCGCCATCAGCCTTTAAATATTTGATGAAGAACTTAAAAATATAATTTCTTAACATATAGGCAAGTAGTTCATATGAAGTTATACACTGTTATACTTAGGAATCACTTGATATTCTACATCACACGCACAGAGGCAAAACTGAGAGGAATCCTAGTCTTGGACAACATAGAAGAGAAATGGTAATTGGGTGAGATGTTTTTCTTTCAACAAAAAATGAGATTCCCTTTCCTAATAACTAGAAAACTCAATACATTAAGGAAATATAAATACCAAAACCAGTGATTCAAGAAGTGACATGCTTTTCCCTTACTATCTGGCAACTCCAGCTACATGCTGTGTAAAAACTCTCTTGGTTGAGTTGCTATTTCCCTTATAAACCCATCTCCTGGAAAGAACAACATGCACATTCCCAGGTTGCCTTTTTAAAATTAAGTTTCTAAGTCTCACAGTTGCAGGAAGAAAATTGAAAATAAGTCTGTGGTTACAGAAATCCTCTAGAATGTCCCCTCTTGTCTGATAGGTATCCAGCACAATTACATTTAGTGTTGGCAGCTCACATTAAACTAATTAGTCAATGCCTATGGCATCAAGAGGAAAGGCACTCAGGCTTTGGTGACAATCCAACATGGATTCATGGACCAGCTAGTTTGGCATTCCAAGATTTTTAGCAGATGTCATTTGACATATGCAAGAAGATATTCACAACGCTAAACTTCTTAAGAAGCACCTCTGTGCCGTAACAGCATGCAAATTTAGTGTGTCTGCACTATGAAAACATTTGAGTTTTGGGTTGCTTTGTAACATGGTATGACAACCTCCTCCAGCCTAATAACCTGAAGGCTTTTGGCATAGAACTATTACTGTTACAGACCCTTGTACATGTCTTACACGGTCGGAGTGTAACACAGATGTCCAAACTTAAAACACCGAAATAAGCAGAAAAGCGACATTAGAGGTTTATTTACTTTTGTATATACCCTGGGCATATTAAACCTGATGTAAGGGTAAATGTATCTGTTTAGTAGGTTTGTTGTACTTTTAATTTATAAGATCACGTCATTCACAATTGTGAACAAAAGAACAGGCAACATTTTAAAAAGTAGGAAACACCCCCCCCCCCCAAGTGACATCAAACTCTAGTCTGGCTCAAAATCTACGATATGTTTGTCATCACCTCAAACGTTTTATATGAGAAAAGTCACTTCAACTGTTGAAAAAAATATGAGCCCAAACTGTCTTTAAATAGAATTATTTTTCATTAAAAATTACAGATAAATAATTGCAAAAAAACCCCTTCGGTTGTTTTTCTCTTGATCCAGATAGTTCAGCAATATTCATTTTACTTGTTACTATTCTAGAAATAGACAACAGGTTAGCAAAGGCAT
>VZRE01001276.1:0-32707 GCA_013396775.1 Cephalopterus ornatus
ATTCTATGATTCTATGATTCTATGACACTCTAGCTCAGGAAATTTGAAGGGAGGCTTGGACGGTTTCCCATTTTTCACATGAATGCTTTTGACTTTAAACAGTTTCTTCTTTCAGCCATAGCACAAATAGAGAACTTTGTGTATTTAGGTCTACAGGGATTAGAATTGTCTCATTCTTCAAACTATCAGAGGAATACCTGGATATTCATGGTGTCTTAAAGGACTAAAAAGAGCCATGGGCATTACTGACAGGACAGCAGAAATTTCATGCTATCAGTTAAGGTGGATTTCTTATGCGGAATAATGAACACATCTAGGCTACTTTTTTTGAGCACTAATTGTTGGTTATTTAAGGGTCTGACACCTGAGCATAATTCACTCTTTTATGGAATAATTGATTAAACAGCAGACACAATCTAAATAATAGCATGATATTTCTTTTAATGAAAAAGAGCAAAGTGTGTGTTCAGTTTCTGACCAGATTACTCACTTTACTTTCTGGCTTTGACTGCCTTGCACACAAGTTCTTATGTGTGTCCATCAGCTGAATTTTAATTAAAAAACCCCAAAAGCTTTTGTGGCAGAGTTGTATATCCAATATCTTAATGATTCAGTTTTCAAATTATCAGAAATCCCTTGTTTTACAACCAGAACATAAAGCTGTACCCCTCAATGACCAAAGAGACTTAGCTGGCATAGTACTAAAACCAAAGCAGTATTTCCTAGTGTGCCTTCATTGAAGGTTATTTTCTTCTGGCAGAGATGGAAGATATAAAACTAAGTAATACTTCATAGATGGTTACTTAAGACAAGGCAAGACAGACCTGGAAAACAAATCCTCTAAATGATGCAGTAAAATGCTGGTCATTTTGGCTGTTATAATGCATCTGTCAGTTCTGCTTTGTGTTTCTTGCATCCATGAAGTGGTGTTGATTAATAGGGTCCGTTCATGGGGTTGATTGTCTTGTCTCAAATTTGCAATCACATTTCATCTAATACGTCTTCCCAGGATTACTTTATGTTTTTTTTTTTAATCTCTGGCAGCTGGGTTTGGTGCTGCTTACTTGTCAGCACCTAAAGTTTTGGAGGTAGGAGAGGATGGCTGCCTGATGCCCTTGAGCTCACTGCAGGCTTTGCTGATTATGCTTCTGTTCACACGCAGTCAATTTGGAAATAAGAATCATTAGCAAAACCTCTCCATGGTTTTCAGTGCACAGAAAAATTGGTTTTTAATTTTTCAATCCACCTGTTCGGCCTTGCCTGAATTCTGCAGCAGGCAGGTGCACAAGATCCCACATGTGAACTTGTGACATGGCTCTGCAGTCAGCCCTTTCAAGTAGGTAGGAAAACAGATGAGAAAATCTGGCGTGAGAGCATCTTGTCAATAAACAAAAATAACTCATGAAAGAAAATGTTGACATGTTGCTGGACTGCTCCATGTCCACTGTTACCATTAGGACAGCGTGATGGGGAGGAGGAGGAGAAGAAAGAGGTTTAAGGTCACACAGGTTGTTGCCAGTGTACCAGAGGTGACTTCTGCTGAACGGCAGCAAGATCAGACTGGGAGAGGAGCTGGTATTCAAGGTTTTGGTTGAGACTAAAGGCTTATTTGCAGCCTTTGAAGTCTGAATGTCCTCATAACCTAGTCTACAAGCATGCTGGCAGAAAGCTAGAACAGTAAGTGCATACTATGTTTTGGTTCTTTGGTTCTTTTTTCCCCCTAGTATTACAAGGGGTCTTAGTTTTTTTCTTGTTCTGATGTTAAAGCACTTTCCCTCTTTTAGTGCTCTGTTATGATAGATTCCACTTTTGCTTTTGCTGATGCATTTGAAGGACCCAAAGCAGCCCCTGAAGACTTCCCTAGAAATCTGCTGCTATTGTCAGAAATGGCAGAACCCCTGTCCTGATATGTCTTTGTGGGTAAACTGTAAGAGAGCATTCTTGAATGTTCAAACCCACTCCTCTGTGAGAACTTGAAAATAGCTGTGTTTTTTGCCACTGGACCTTAATGTGAGATCTTTGATGTTAAGGTTTCATATCATAAAGAATTATAGAAAATTTCCTGGAAATATCAAGTAATCTCTGTTGGAGGAAAAGCCAGCCTGGCACGTGACTGGACCAAACTGTTCCTTGTGATGAGTCCCGCAGGAAAATGCTCAGACTGTGCTGGGAGGGGTTTTTTCTGAGCTTGTGAACTAGTAGGAGTCAAAATTTGGATATTGTAGTGCTGGTGAGCCTTTCCTTTCATCTAAATAACCTGATCATTTTGGAGATGAGGGATACAGAATAGTTCTAGAGAGGTGCTTCCCACACATCTTTGGAGAAAAAATTGCCAATCATATTCCAGTTGGTGAAAACATAAGCAAGGCATATAAACATTTAATCTGATACCAAAATAGATTGCTAATTTTAAATGAAACACATTTAGCAAATTTTGCCGAGCATTTTTTGACACAGAGATCAAAAATAACACAAAAAGGAAGGGAATTAGTGCTGCAGTATATTGCTTTTTTTCCCCAATAAGTAAGGGGAAGTTCAGATTCAATGTAACTGATGACTGAAAAGCAGAACAAGCTGAAGTGTGATTAGTGGAGTGTCAGATGAAAAAAAACATGCCAACAGTAACTCCTTCTGACAGGCTGCAAATGCTCTGCTTTGAAAACAGAGCAACTTGATGCTAAGTCACTCGGTACAGATCAGCTGAAATGATGCCCTTCTTTGGAAAAATGTTGGAGGTAGGTAAAGAAAAGGATATAAATGCCCCCAGTTGTGAATGCCCATTCCAGGGGCCCTTGGTGCCTTCAGAGGAGCAAGTTCAAGGAGATCTGTAGGTTGGAAAAATGGTTGGTCACGCTGCTGCCATTCTGCTCGGAAAAGTTTTCAAGCTCGATGACACTGATGGAATCTGAATGCTGAGTTAATTGGGAACTTGTCTCTTTCCTATTCAAAGCAAGCGGAAAATAAATTTGTCTAACTTCATAATTAAGAGGAAAAAAATGAGTTAATGACCTGTTTCTGGCACTGGAGAGAGATGTGTAGCTGATACTGAATATTCAGTTTGTAAATCTACGTGATATAAAAGAGACAAACTTCCCCGAAGGAGAGAAAAGAGCCTTTTTTGATTTTTTTAAAGGACTATAGATCTCTATGCCCCCTGACATCTTCTAATAAGATTTTATTAAAAATATTCAGGATTAGAAAACACTTTTTAGCACTTTGACCATCTAAAAAGGGATATCTGTCAGGGTGTTTTGGATAAAAATTTTCTAGCTTTATACCACTGACAACTTCAAAACTTTATGTGTTTTAGAATAAGGTTACAAATATAAAATATGTTGAATGTGCCTGTGGCTGAGTATGCAGATGATTCAGGTGTGTTATCAGACTGCAGCAAGTTTACTATGTAAGATATATATAGACAGCTATGCTCCACTAGCGAGAAGATGGGCAGCCAAGTAATTCTAATTTCAAAAATACTGTGTGAAAGTTCAATTAGTCCCTGTAAGAAAAACAAATCACAATAAAGTAATTTCACTGGGGTATATGGTGCAGCTTAGTTTCATTTTAAAATAATGTTTTCTATCTAAAACCATATAGCCAACATATCAGCAGATACGTTGTGATAAATGTGGAATTTGTCGTATCTGGATTGACAAATGAGATTATTCAAAAGCAAAAAAAGAGGTAGTGCTGTAGCTAATGAAATAAATAATTTGGAGATAAATTAAGGGCCACCTTAGGCATGTTTTGTTAGAAGATGAACTTCTTAATTTCCCAGGAGAGCAGACATTGCAATGCAAGAAAGCGAAAAAAGGTGTGGAAAACACTGGTAGGTGAATGAGCATGTTTTTTTCAGCTATTGAATATCTGGGAACCTTAAGGGTCTTTTTCAGCTCTCAAACTGTAGAACATGTTGAATCCTCGGTATCTTCCCTTTTGTGTTGGGAATAGGACTGGCCTGACCTGTGCTGTGGGTGTCTTGTACCTTGTTCTTATCTCACTGAAGGGAAAAAAATCTTCCTTGCTATTGTTGGGAGCACTTTGTTGATGTACTTACCGATGTTTTCTTTTGCTGTTTGATCATGTTGGGCATGAGTATCCTCCAAATCCTTTTCAAGTAGGCTTCACTTCATAATATCTCCAGCATATATTTATTCTCCTGAATACTTACTTTTCCCCCATCTGTGAGAAGATTCCTTGTGGCAAAATACTTTCAGGTGATTCCTTACATTTCGGCCACTACATTCTATTTCTGCGAGAATTTTACATATAAAAAGTGTACAGAGGATGTGTATAAATTAGCATTATAAAAATACTGTATAATATACACTTATATGAGATAAATACATTTGTAAAACAGTTTAAAATGAGAGCATCACAAAAATATCTCTCTTTATAGCTCATTTGGATCAGAGGAAGTTTTAATCCAAGGAATGGGAAATGGAGAGGGCAAAAGTTTAAAACCTACGTAAACATTTTAGCTATTTGTTTTTTGCAACAAGACTGAACTTGCAGAAGAAAGATCACAGTGCCCATAGGACTGAATTCCAGCAG
This sequence comes from Cephalopterus ornatus, assembly GCA_013396775.1. Classification (NCBI taxonomy): domain Eukaryota; kingdom Metazoa; phylum Chordata; class Aves; order Passeriformes; family Cotingidae; genus Cephalopterus; species Cephalopterus ornatus. The sequence goes on from VZRE01001276.1 coordinate 4,555, forward strand.
TGTCTTACTGCATCCCAATCTTGGGAAGCTCTCCCCCACCCCCCAAAAGCTTCCAATTCCTTGGTGGGGTAAGAAAGCCAGTGTTCAAGTGCATCTGACAAACAGTGTCTGTCATCTTTTTGTTTATGTCCTGGACCTCTAAGTGATGGCTTTTTGATGCACGGGAGTTTGGAGAGTGTTCAATCTCTGTTCTCTGTGTCTATTTAGTGCAATGTGCTCGTTTCTTCTGGAAGTACCTGTAAGCCAAAAGCACAGCCTTTTTCTCCCTGAATACCTACTGCCTCTGTTAGCCCCAAAGGCAATTCGGGGATAAAATACAGCTCTTAACTCTAATTAATATGCCTGACTAGTATATGTTATTCAGAGGTTTTATTGTGAATTGCCAAGGGCAGGTGTTTATAATTCATGTACCATGAAACATTTTATGTGGGCCTCCTGTACGGAAAGGAGTTTAATTTCTCCCTGGGTCTCCAAGTGACAATTTCAGTTGGTGAAAGGCAAGGAGGGCTGTGCTGCAGCCTGGCATTGCTCCTCTGCTCACCCATCTCCTGCCGTAGATGCTGAAGAGCTCTGTCAGGACCAAAAAGCTGGCCCAGACATGGCAAGAGGGGGCATTCATAGGGCTTTCATAAAGCTAAATGTCCTACTAAGGTTCAACTTATTCCTGTTCGGGAACAGAGACAGACACGGAGCTAAAGGAGGGAGGACTGTATTGGATCCCTGCTCTCCTTTTTGCCTCCTTTTGTATCTTTCTCAGAGAGAATGCCAATGTTAAACTCTCTTTGCTTCTGGACATAGTATGAGGGATGTTTAAGGAGTTCAGTTTCCCCCCAGAATGGTGAATGAAAAAAGAAAACTAATTGGAATAATAACTGCAAGAGGAGGAACAGTTGATTAATTCCAGATGCCAGCTATTACTCGTTTTGTCATGAGGGAAGAAGCCCAGCTTATGATCTGTGCATGAAGTGGTTTAATTGCTCTCTCTATTTAAACATGAGCCCACTAATGTCTTCAGCTGACTGCAGTGAGAGCAAGAGAACTTTGCACCTTGGGCGAATTGAGAGAGACCATGAATCAGCCATTGTAGTGTCCCGCTTTGCACTGAAAAGAACATACACACATCACATTTAATCTAAACAAAAAGTCTTAAACCTTATTGAAAATTCCAGTTTCAAACACTGCTCTTTGTGTCAGAGAATGACAAGGGAGTCTCTCATGACAAAATTTTAGCATAAATAAGCATTAATCTGCACTGATACCTAGATTGACTTGAGAGTTTGATTAACAGCAGTCCAGGAAGAGCACTGCCACCATAAAAGCCGTGGAATTTCCCAGTGGAGTTAGACCTCGTCCTGCATCAAAAAAAATGGTAACTTCTACTAGTGAGAAAGTAGTTGATCCATACATAGAGTTTGGGATTGGCTGTGACTGACAAGGGAGAAGTCATCTGTCTGGGCTAAGGACACTACTGAATAGCTTCAAAAGGTCATAAATATCCATGTGCTCTCATAAGTCAAAGTGTGTATCATGAGTAGAAAAAGGGCTTGAACTGCGGTGAGGGAAGTTCTGGCCTGATATTTGCGAAACTATTTAGACTGTATGGGAAATTAGGCAGTAGAATACGCTGGTGTGACAAAACGTGGCACTTCCATCTGTTCTATGGAGTTCTTTGAGGATAAACTAGATTAACATCTCTTACAGACAACAAATGACTATCTTGCATTGCTAGGGGCTCACTGGTGATCATCTGAGCTCTTTCTAGCCCTGTGCTTGTGCAATTCTGGCTTAAATATAAGTCTTCAGTCCTGTCTGAAAACAAGCTCAAATTGGACAGACCTAACTAGTCTCTCAGGATTGGTGAAAGGTGTATTTCTGATACTTTGGCAAACTTGGGTTCAAAAGCTGCTATCTGATATACAAGTGGAGTGGAAATGAGCAGTTTGGATGTTCTCTGACAGATAATCCCTTCGGGAAATCCTCATCCAAAGTTCACTTGGGAAGTGTACCTGGGTGCTGATCCCTTACCCTTCTTGCAGTTCTTCTGCTAATCTGTTTCTTGCTGATGAGACCTTTGACTACTTCATCTACAAAATGGATTATTGATCTTGTGGGAAAACCATAGTGTCACTTCAACTTTGATTTACATAAAGGAGCATGAATTTAGAACTGTATTTATAAAAGTATTAGTTTTTGAGAATAGCTATGAGTTTTTGTGAAGTTCCTCGGTAAATAATTGAAAGTAATATATAAATATTGTATTTCTATGATTCATCTGTAATTAGCAATAGATTCGTCCTTGTCAAAAGCGAGTCCTTCTCACCTGCCAACTCACACTTCACTGAATAAAAATGAGAAGCCTTTTCAGTGCACTCTGCCCCTTCAGGTAGTTATTTCCTTTTTCGTGATGCTGCTGTTTCACAGAATTAAAAAAAACTGAACACCACAAACCTCTTCCCTTTTCCCCAGAATATTTCCTTGCTATCTACTTTTTCCTTGCTTTGAGGTGATGGTGAATTACACAGCATCCTAAAAACATGGTAATATTTATACAGTATTTTTTTTATGAAATAAGACATTTACTGGAATTAGATGCCTTTAACTGGCAGCTTTTTGTCCCCTATGATTTCCTTCATCCTTTTGTGTGTTATAATTTAATTTACAGTAGACACACCCAAACACTGATTATGGGGGGATTTTGAGCTGTGCAAACTGAGTTCCTAGCATTTCTGGTGGTTCTCCAGTATTACAGCCATATTAAGGTCACACTTACGTGAAGTATTCCCAAGAGTTTCCTGATGGCAGTTTGCATGGAATAGCTGCCCTGTAGCCTTGTAACAATAATCACAAACACCTAGAGATGTTTTTGGAAGTTTTTATGACTCTTCTGTACTTTCTCACTTGAGTTTGAGCAGGCTTTGTCTGGATTTCCTCCTCTTATAGAAAAGAGAATATCTTGACGTATTTTCTTGGTCAGTTTTGGGCACAAGCTTACTGAAATATGTGTCCAAAATGCACTGCAGATTTAGGCAACACAGTGCTGCAATTTTGGGCTTGTTTTCACCTGCGTGTTTCCCAAGATCACAAGCTCCATTCTCCCATGGAAAACATGACAGAAGAAGTAACAAATGGTTATTTCCATCATCCTCAAAGCAAACACACTGCTCTGTACCAGCGAAGGGAAGTGGAAGAGGAGTTGCTTGTCCCTGTGCAATGCAAGTGCTGTGGGGCTGGCGAAGCTCAGAGGACAGCCAAGGGTTTTAGGAAGCCATCCTGGTGGACTCAGCATCCCTAATTTCAACCACCAGAAGAGAGATGATGTTTCCTTCTAAACAACTGGATAAGGATAAGCAGCAGCAGAAGGAGCTGATCTCATTTTATATGCCTTTGGTGATGGGTGGTAGTTTGACATTCAAATTCTGCTCAACTTCATGTAATCTTAGATCTGTTTTGAGTAGTGCAAATAATTCACAAGTTTCCCTAGAAATGGAACTTTTGAAAAGGAGTTGTGACTGACCTCAAACTCTCCAAAAGCATCACTTGTGGGCAAGGGAACCAAAGCCAATTGAAAATTAACAGCTGCAGTAAAGATGCACCTATGGAATAATGATGCTTTGTAGAAGTAATTTATAATTTTACTTTTGAAGATATTTTTAAAGGCCACTATAACAACAACAACAAATAAAAGACCCCATGTTGGGAGTTAAGCCGGCTGTGAGGGAACCGGTAGGGCCTGATACACCAGGCTGGGGTTGCCCTTGCTTCCTCTCTGTCCCCCATGGCACTGTGACAGACTCCGAAAGGATATGAGGAGAACTCATGGAAAGAGGTCAAGTCACAGATAAATTAAGCAGTTATTAATTCTGTTTTGTGCTTTTCAGCATTTTTTTTTTCTCTGTGGAAAGTGGAGCAGCTGCTGAATTACTTTGTGGTCTTTATCATTGCTTTTGTCAGATGTTTGACTGTGAATTCAAAGCCAGGTCTTTAAAAGGCAAAATGCCATGGAATATATAACAGGAATATCAAAGCCAGAAAGTGCATCAAAATCCCTGTAATTTAAGCCTCTGTTCATGGCATGAAAGGGCGAAGTGCACCAAAAAGAAATAGCTTAATTTGTCATAGGAAAAATCTCTATCATAGGTGCTTTATTTAAAAGAGACCAGCTCAGTACTGTGCAATAAAGTGCATCACAGGCTGTCAGTAAGACAGAGCCTTGCAGACTTGCTTAGGATTCCAAAGTAAGCAATATTTTTGGTAAGACAATTATCCAGCTGTAAAAAGGAAGTTTTATCCTGTGCCTTTCAGGAGCTGACAGTATCTTGCTTTTTGTATTTGTCTTACATTTGGACAGATCATATTATTTTTTATTAGAATTTGTGGGAGGAAAAAAGCAATGAAAATGAAATTCCTTATGAAATTCCTTGAAACTGCCTTTCACTTGCCTGAATAAATTTGATATTGATTTTTGTCCTTTTATAAGAATGAAAGGTTGATGAAAACAATCCCATTGCTTTCATCTCTGGCTAGAGTTTATGTAATACATACAGGGCTCGGTCTTTTTATTTTTCTGCCTAATAAGAATGTTAGTGTTTAAGTAAGTATTAGACTTACAACAGATTAGCTCTGGTGATGGGAGAAGAGTTATGCTTTAATTTCTTCAAAGACTATCATACAGTGTCTGACAGATTAATAACTCCAGTCTTCTTACTCTTTGGCTATTTGAGATGTGTGCCATCAAAACTGGGATTGTGTACTCCCGAAACCTGCAGAGAATGTTTTATTTCTTATGACTTTCAACAGAATCAGGAAGGTACACTTGTATTTGGACAGGAGATGGAGTGCAGTGGGGCTGGTCACTGGTAGAGTTTCTGCTAGGACTTTCCTGGAGGGTGATGATGTCTCTAGAAGTCCTTGAAGGTGAAAGTTTAAAAGCAAAATTCTTTACCCCTGGCAGAAGAAAACCCATGGTGACAACTTGTTAAAGAATCCATTTAGTGCAGGTAGCTCAGGGTTGAGCTCTGGTGGAGCCCAATCCCGAGGCAAGAGGCAGTGAACTGCTGAGCCTTGGTGGCACAGCCAGGTGAGGGATACGGAGATGCAGCAGGAGCTGACGGCTCCAAACTTCCATGATCAGACTGTGAGTGGATTCCAGGGGTTTCTTTGTTCTGGGTCCCTCCTCGGAGGAACCAGCTTGAGCTGTGATTTTGTTATTTAGTTATTGCATCATTATTAAATTATTTTAAGGATATGGACATCTGAGACTCTGCTCTGGGAAACCTGGGGTGGAGCCGGTGAGGAAACCTGGTCTGACTGTGTGAGTGTGGGGGGAGCAGCTGCAAAGGGGTCTCAGTTCCAGGTGGTGTGACAATGACTGCCAGAGTGGCTCCTGGATGGTCAGACAGGGATGTTTCCTTAACAAACTCTTCCCAGAGCTTATCTGAGCTTCCTCTGCTTCTGAAGCATTTCTGGTGCATCTCTTACAATGGCATTGTTTTATTTATAGCACCTACTTTGATTCAAATAAAAAAAGGATGTAATGGCATCCAACAAGAGAAACATGGACCTTTCAGTCAGGTTCTGGTTTTACAGGGGACAGAACCTACCTCTTTGGGTACAGCTTGGTGATGGGGAGTGCTCCTTTCAGATCTGTAATACTTAACATTCTTATAGCAACTTGTAAAGACCTGAGCAGATGGTGATGGGCTGATTGGAGCATGATGCACTGCCAGAGGTGGCACCAAAGGAGTGCCCTGTGTACTGGTTCGACCTTTCATGTTCCATATCGCTCTTCCTGGGTCTGGCCTCTAACTAGGGGAGAAATACTGAGCCTCCTCTGATGACTCCTCCAAATCATAGACACCTAGGAGGGATGGGGAGGTCCCTTTGCCACACGGAACAAACAATCTCATTTTAGGTGAATCTTAAATCTTAAGTTGTTTCAAACCTACTTGTATTTGCTGCTTTTGGCAGTTTTTGAGAAAAGGTTCACCTTGACCTTCACATCAGTCCTAGCCCTTAATTTTTATTCCGAGTGAGCAGGTATGAGTAGAGATCACTTAACTCTGAAGCCTGCCTTTCCTTCCTAGGCTAAGACCTGCTTACACCCTGATTTCTCCACTGGTTGTCTGTTGTTAATGTTTGTATTGTGATGCTGTTCTGGCATCTCTCTGGACTTCTCTATACATTGCAAGCTGCTTCTACCTCATAAAAATGCAGAGAGAGGTTCAATTCCTTTACTATTCACCAGCCATGTGCTCCTTTTAAGGTTGAGTGAGATAAAGATTCCTCATAACACAAGTGCAAAAGTGAATTTTTATTCAAAACATGTAATCGGGTTTGATTTTTTTATAAGCAGTTGCTACACCCACAATTCATTTTAAGGTATTATATTATCTATAGTCCAGTGGACTGGAAAGCAATGAACTGCAAGAAAAAAATGACATTTCTACACCAATGGTTAAAGTCTAATAGCACCTCCCAAAGCAGAAAATTTCTGATAGAATGGCAAGTTCATTTTCCTGAAGATACACACTTGGTAAATAAAACGTACTGTTGGCAGGTGGAGTAAATTTTCAGCTCCTGAAAACCTTTAAAGTTCAATATTGCAAAAAAGACTGTGCGTCAGATGCAGGATTGGAATTCTTTGTGAATCTGCAATTGTATCAAAAAAACCCACAAGAACTTGGACTGTCAACATGCCGTGAGAGCAGCAATGAAAAACAAGCAGTAAACTAGTGTTTCTATTCATGTTCTTGTCCTGTTTTGCTGAGGGGTTTTTCTGTTTTAAGGGACTTAGAAACAGCATCTGCCCAGTTGTTGCTGCAGTATAATCATGCAAGCTGTCACTAAGATTCAAATGTAAAGCGTCTCAGTGGTATTATACAGACTGCTGCAATGTCTTATGCACAGCTAGTTGTCCTAGAGCTGTGATTCAATTTGTAGTTTGTGCATTTTGTCTTAAAATCAATGCTTGTATTTAAAGCTATCTAACTCAGGAACTGCAGCTAAAGGTTGTTGGGCATCTGAACCGAGCTGTAAGCCAAGCTTCGCGCTGTCCTCCATACACACCAATGTGATGCTAAAGGAAAGGTGTTGCTGATGGTGTGGGGTTTTTCTTTAAACAATCCTTTGCATAGGGAGTGAAGGCACTAGAGGGATTTACTTGGTATGGTCTTAATTTGAGTTTGGGATGTTATGCTTAAGACAAAGGTAAGGGGCTTTTAAAATCAGTTTAGGAAATTCACTAACCTTGCTGTTCTTATTCTTGCTGTTTGCTTGTATTTCTTTGGGCACTGGGGAAGTAGATCTCTGATGTAAGGCAATTGCTGTGAGTTTATTACTCTAATATTTCATTTTTGCTTTTTGTGTGTTTTATTATATGAAGAACTTAAATTTTAAATATTGAAAGTTGAATTTTATATGTCCAAGTCACTCTTCAGTTTCTTTCTGTTAACTTGTATTTGCATCCTACTTGCTGATCTGGGATCCCATAAAGCACCCAGAGGACAGAAATAGCTTCTCTGGTCATTTTTATAAGGTCTCATTCAATAGAGGATGTTTATAAAACTTCTGGAGTCGTACTGGCTGTCTTTCTGTCTCTTTTTATTTCTTGTTTCTTAATTTGACCTTGCTGTTGGTTTCATCTCTTTGAATTTTGAAAGGATCTTTTACATTTTTCTCCCGTTGTACTTGAAATAGACTAATTAATACTTTCTTACTGTGACAGGCTATTTCCACTTGTCTAATCCATATTAGAGTTTACACTCTTGGGTCAGCAATGGCCTATCCAGGGTGTGAATACTTAGAAAACTTCAACTTTTCAATATAGGTTTAGGGCCAGGTGGCTTCTACAGCCTGTGCTTGCTTGGATGAGTTCATCTGGACATGTGGTTAGGCTTGCTAAAGGAAATGTGTTGGAAATAGAAAGCAAATTAAAAGTGAGTGATGATGACTGAGTCTTTAACATTGTCTCTGACTATCATCTGTAGACATGAAGAAAGAAGGATGGTAGGTTTTGCTATTCCAGTCTCACTTGTTAATGGCAAATTTTCAACCCTCTAACAGTGTAGATCAGTGTGCTGCCACTACTGTCAGCAGCAGCAACCACTCCTGTGCCTCTGAGGCACACTGCTAGGCCTTCTGTTTCCAGTTTTCTCTGCTTGCCTTAAGGACCATCATCCTTCCATTGGAATCCCATTGCATGCACCTGCCTGATGAAGAGAAGATTTTTTGACTGGCCGTATTAAACACATGTTGTTCCTGACACACCTGAAAGTGAGTGCCTGCCCTTGCTCTTTCAGTGAGGGGACTAAGAGAAGGGTTTGAGTGCTTTGTCCTCATAACTCTCCTCCTTTGACGACTTTGTTGTCTAATACTAGGATTTCTCAGACCACTCCCCATGAATAAGTTTCTTTGCTCCTTTGACTTACAGTTCAGACACAGTTTGCATTGAAAATTCAGTGGTTTGCTGAGGAATTAGCTGGTTTTGAAACCAAAAAGCTTAAAAAGTGAGAATATGCTTGCTCAGAGGCTGCTTAAGACTGTGTAATTCTCCGATATCCCTTTATACCCTTCTGTGCTGTTTTTCAATGTGTGTTTTGTTTGCAATATGTGTGAGTAGCTTGTGCTGGCAGTTCGTGCCAAGGGTCAGTATCTGTGGTGAGTGTTGCTGGTTTAGTGCCATTTTCTTTACGCATTACGGTGTGAAAGGATTGCTCTGGTTTTGAACACTGCTGAGAAAGACCTGTAACACTGACACAGCTGATAGCTCCAGGGTTGTCAAGTTTTATTAAGTGCAAGAGGTAGCTGTTCTTCTGTGCCCGAGGGAGGTCTAGGGCTATTTCCAGCACTTGCTGAGTTGACAATCCACACAACAAATAGCTGCAGAGAAAGCAACATGTGGATTAAAAGTGTGACAGGTAGCTTATTTACATGTCGAAATGGGCAGGCCTTAAAGGTTGACTTGGCTGGTTTGGACCCTGCTAATGACTACATAGTCGAGCAATCAGATATCAGGTGGAAATACTAATAAATATAAAACTGGTAATACGCAAGGGTTTGTGGGACTATTTTTAATATAATAGGAGCTTATGTATTCAGTAGGAAAAAATCATATTAATTCTCTGAACCAGTAGAATTTTAGGAATGAGTAGGAAGTATGAATGGGTATTTCTGCATTAACGTGATATGTAATAAAATTCATGTCCTCCAAAACCTTATTATCAAATGGGCTGATGTATCCATCTGATTCAGATAACTTTTCCATATCATCATGGCCTTAGTGATTTTCTTGTTCTGTTCTTGATATCCTTTATAGGATAGCCTTGATATAGGATAGACTATAAATTCATGAAATATAAAGGAATAACTTGGTAAAAATGTGCTGAAATTCAAAAAATGCTATTCTTGAGCCTGTTAAAATAGAACCCTTTCTGCTGATCTCAACAGGGCCATTGCTTTTAAATATTTTCCCCTAATGCTGTTTTTCTCTCTGCAGTCAGTGTCTGATTGTGGTTGTTTAAAATAATAAACTCAAGTGAAAATGCTGATGCAGTACAGTGTGATGCACCACCGAGGGAGTTTAGACTGGGGTGTTCAATTAACCCTGCAGCTATAATTTAAAGTGGGGCAGATAGCAGATGTACTTTATGCATAACTTCTTCTCTGATCCACAGCTGATGTGCCTATTCATGAGCAGAAATGGGAAGTATAAGATTCATTTTATTAATGCTGCTAATTGGTTATTTAATAGTTGTGAAGCACAAAGCCATGTGAATTATTAATCACCCTGTCAGTAATAATACAAAGCCAGAAACAGAGTAGGAGTTGTACAGAGAGCAGTGAGTAGCTACTCCAAAATCATGAGTAACCAGGAGAAAAATAATCCAAAGAACCATTTCTCTGCTTGAAGGGGATGCAGGTGTTGTGCACCTGGATCCTGGTGACCAAGGAGTGAGGCAGGAGGTCCAAGGCATGGTACAAAGTCTCTTGGGTTTGTGAAGGCTTTTGGAGCTGCTCATCCCTCTCATGGGGTTGCTCCGATGAGCTCTTCTCACCTTTGCTGAAAGCTTCTGCAGGTTTTGTGTTTTAAAGGCAGACCTGGGAAAAGACAGCCTTACAAAATTCTGTGAAAATATGCCTCCAAAAGACCATGAAAAGCCCCCAAAGTTATCACTGTGGTGGATCTCTCCCTTGGGGATGACCCTGTAGATTCCCAGCAGCTGGAAAGCAGCAGGACTCCTTTGAAGATACTGAGGGATTTGCTCATTTTCATCTCCTGCCTCCTCCCCAGGCCATCAGACCTGTCCAGTTGAACAACACACTTCAGAAGCACAGTCTTTAGGCTGTGGGGTTTTCCTCTATAGTTCTGACCTTCATGTGACTTTTATTATTAATTGCTTTAACCCTAAGGAAGAGAAGAGAGGAAAGAAAATCAGCAATGTGGTAAAGTATAATGAAAACAGAAAGCGAAAGCAAAAGCATTTGCAGGAGGGAAAGTGAACTACTGAAGAAAGTAATAAAAGGAAAGTCATACTTTTTTTCCCCCAGATGTCCTAAAAGATAAATTAATAAACAGAAAGGTGTGTAGAGAGTTTGGTCTGCAAATTTCCAATTGAAAGTCTACAGCATTTCAGGCTGCAGGAAGCAAGATTTTTATTGCCTGTGCTAGCAAAACCCAGGTGGTGGCATGTTATCCAGGATGTCTCAGTAAATTCAACCGTGTGTGACCTTTACTTAACCTATTCCCAGAGGAGTTCTTATATCAAAGTAAGTGAGAAATTTCTTATCCAGAGAAACTGAGACAACTCTTCCAAACAGGAGGCGCAGGAGATCCCCATAGCTTCTTGAGAAGATCAGGATGACAAGAGAAGTGTGAAGAAATAATTGGCCTCACTGTTTTATACTGCACCATCATTTCCTGATTCTGTAGGGCCATTTTCTAATGATTCATCCAATGCACATCTTCCATGATGCCAGGGTAAAATGGTTTAAAGACAAATATTGGTGTGGGGACTCCAATGAAATGAACTCCCTCCCCTTCTATTCCTCATTTAATATAGAGAGAAAAAATGCAAGGAAGTACAAATGAAAAAATAAGTTTACTGACAACGAAATAGCAGCACCACAAAGATACAAAGGAAATGGCTTACCCACAAAAAAAAGGGGAATTCACTGCATCATCTCCCGAGAACAAAGGGGGAAACATGGCAGAGGGTCCTCTCTGCTCCTCCCCACTCTGGCAGGGGGTAGAGAGGTGCAAGGCAGCAGGGAATTTGTCCTTAAAGAGATAGTCCCTCCCAATGTTGGAAAAAGGGGATAAAATACAACAAACCTCCTGAAACTACTACAATGCATTGATGTAGGAGTTATCTCTCAAGCTACAGAAATTAACCCTGTGATCTTTCAAGTTTTTGGTTTCTTTGCTTGCTTGCTATCTATCTGTAATATTTTGTGGGGAAAAAAAACAACTGTACCATGGACTATTTGACTTTAAAGGTCAAAGGGATCCCTGTGATCACCTACTCTGATGTAATTTCTAGTGTCTCTCAGGGTCTTGGACATGGCCCGTGCATGGTAGTAATGGTTATTGCACTTGAGAACCTCGTTAACCGTGTGGAGATGGAGAATTTCATATGCATAGGAACAGTCATTTCTTCTCATTCTGTTAGCTTTATTGAAACACTTTATCTGAAATACTAAAATGCAGACTGGATTCAATAGAAATAAGTTTCAGATTTGCTTCACTTTATTCTGTATTGGAACGCAGGTGTTAACAGAGCTGCCTTAGTGTCATAAATCATTATTTCTTCATCTGAACCTTGTTTCTCTTTTGCTCCTTCTGCTGTGATCCTGCAGTGATTCACACTCTTGTTTCGAAGATAATACAGATTATCTTGTTACCTGTACCTTCCGGAATTTATGCTTTGTCTTTATCAGGTTTTGCAGGCAGAGTGTCTCCAGTATTTCAGAAAGTTGGGATGATTTCTGCAGTGCTTGTTAATCTGACATCGTTTTGCAATATGCATCCAAGTTCTGTTCTGCAGTTGACTTTATCTGGCATAATTTTTTAGATGGATAGATTCTTGTCTTCCCAGAGGCAACTGATACTTGGGTTTTTAATAAGAGAAATCTTGTTTTACTTCTGTTTTGATTTTTTTAATGTATGCCTCCATCCTTATTTCTTTACATTCACTAATTCTAACAATGTTTCTTATTTTTGAAGTTGTAACCTCTGTCATAGACCAAGCTTCATGTTCATACCTGACTACCAGTGTACATCAAATTTAGGAAAGCATTTATCCTCCTAACGTCTGCCATCATGAGGAGTTCTGCTGTTCACATCTGTCTGATGGCAGTGCCTGAGGTGGGGGAGTATGGGACAGCATTTTCAGGATCGGATAAGGAATCTGCTGAAGGCCAGAGACTTGATTCCCAAACTAGGTCTTAACTCTGACCGTTGACTCCCTCTGAGACCTCATTGTCTCGGAGTCTGAGTGCCCAAAGGCAGCACGTAGCCTTGCGTGTCTGATTCATTGGCTGCCCCTCAGTGTGGTCTCATAGGCTTCACAGACTTGTTCTTGTGGAGTGTCTGAGGAGGGAGCAAAGACAAAGTCGTGTCCGTGAGGAGCAATATAATTAGCCTGTGAGTTAAGGACTTCTCCTCCAACATCAAGGCCAAGCAATGGAGTTTTAAAAGTTTAATTACCTTGGAACCAGCAGGGTTTTTTTTCCCAATTTCTTTTGAAATGTCTGTTACTTTGGGTGAGAGGAAAGTTAATTTCCTTTTTTTTTTTTTTTTAACTGATCCAGGCTTGAAATCTTGTAGAGGGAAAAGGCAAATCAACTTGAGATCATTCTAATTGTAAAGGCCCTCCAGCTTCTTTGAAGCCTGCTTAATTTTGGGCTGCTCAGAGGCATTAAAATGCTATTTGACAATCATGATTCATCAACAGCCTCACACGATATCGGGCATCACTGCAAAAAAGGCAACATTGTCCTTCATGTGAAGCTTGAGACCCCGAGCACGAGTCATCTGCTTTTTTTGTATATTTTGGTTGATGACATCTACCTGGGCAGGTGTGGCCAGCACCACCCAGCCAGAGGCCTTGGGTCCCTCCCCCCGTGATGTCAGTGGTACTTCTTCTGCCCATGTCTGTGCACACTGGAATTTCCCCACGCCTGCCTGATACGCCTTGGGGGGGTCTTCTCTAAATGAGTCTGGGGGTGTACTTCATCACCCTCCTCTTCACCATCTCCTTCAAATGCCCTTGGAGGGCCATCAGCCAATGGTGAGACCCCAATTAATTTTAGTTTACACAAAATGCTTCCTTCAAGGACGAAGCTCTCGCTAAGCAGCTCCTGTTTTCCCATAACTTAGCAGGAAAAGAATAACTTCTCACAGGTGGTTGGGCCAAACACAGGCCAAAAGTATTAGTATCTAAGCCCGGATACACACATCAATAGAGTACAGTTACTGAACACATGGAGTGACTGATCTTTAATTGGTTTTAAATTAGAATCTTCTCTGTTTCACTTCCCTGCAGAGTACCACTGAGGAAAAAATGAAGTGTCATATTTTGTAAGAAACCATAAACCCACAACTTCTGGCATTAGATTAAAGGGACTTTGGGCCCAATTATTGTAGACCAGGGTGAAGATTTTATACAAGACAGAGGCATCTGTTACTTTGGGAACACGAGAGAATATTTTTGTTATGCTGAAAAGATTTTCTGCCTATAACTAAGGCATTATTTGCATTACCAATTGCATACTGAGAAGTGTTCACCATTATAGAGTCGGCACGTGGATCAAAGGCCGCATAGGAGTAGTCACAGTGAGAAAGCATTTTGTCTCTGGAGCAGGAACCTCTGGTGGGATCACACAGCTATTGTACATTGTGAGAGCAGGCGATCTGTGTCCATGGCACCAACCATTAATCCTGGGTTTTGCGGTCCTTTCCACTGAAACAGTCTTGATGTCATTCTTTTGCAACAAGAAACTGGGAACAGCTGAGCTGATGCAGGTAGCGGAGAACAAGGATTTGCTAGCAACTTGGTAGGAAAGCCGAGATTAAGGCTAGACAACTCCTACAGTCCACAGGGTATCACCTTGAAAACCCGTGAAATAAGAGAGAATTGGAGCTCCGGAGAAAATGCAGTAATTGAACAGTTGGAGCCTGACCAGGAGTCCCACAGCTGAAAAGGAGATGTATCTGGCTTTGCATCAATTATATGTGCTTGGGTTGTATTCATCCCTCTTGTCATTACACACAGGAGATAGTATCAGGGATTAATTTGTTTCACTGTGGATTCTGTGTAAGCTGCTTTTTCATGTAACTTTGAAGCATGTTATCATATATATTTATCTACAGCTTTATTGTGAGATTAGAGAAAAAAGAGAGTTAAAAGATGCCTAAAAACCAGACTAAATGCCGAAGAGTACAACACGCATTTGAGAGGAATGTACGTATGATACATTTCCTTCCATTTTAGTTGACAGTTTCTTCCTCATATTGGAGAGTCTGGGGATTTAAATTCATAATTTTCGTACGTTACTGGAACTTTCTGATACAGGCTGCAGTTCTCGGCAGTAAAGGTCCAAGGTATTAATGATCCTGAGATTCAAGGCTATTTTTGTTAGCAATATGCACCCTAAGTAGCCCAAGTGCTGGGGGTCTCTATCCATAGTGCCATCTGTGTGTGCACATGGATGTGTACAGGCATGCAGAAGGTTTGTGTTGGTGACTGTGAAGAGATACCCAGTTTTTATTTTTCATTATAAATCTGGGATTTTAATTACTTTCAAAATTAAAGAGTGTAAAACAGTCTTAACTATTGGCTCTCATTTACACGTGACACGATACTGTTCTTCTGCATGTTTAGCAGGTGCTTTGGAGATTTGTTTTATAGCTTTGTCACCTAATTAAGAGCCTCATTAATAGCTCCTATTCAGGACTGATGGTGTAAATTGAAATGTGTCAGAAAAGCTATGATTTCCTGGCAGCTTTCTCTTTGATCTGCTCCTAAACCTGATATCCCTAGTTTGAGTCAGATTGATTAGCCACTCTCATGTCTAACTAATGCAGAGGGCTTTTAATGATCAGAACTAATCATTATTATCTAAGTGAGCAAAATGCACATTATCCATTACTCTTGTTGTGGTTATGAGTTATGACAGACAGCTGTCAGGCAAATGAGCACTTTTCTCCTGGCAAATACATAAATGCACCCTTTAATTTTGATTTTTCCCCTGATTAGAGCAAGCTGAAGCCTTTGGCAGAGGAGCAATGGATAAAATGTTGGGTAAATGGCCATTACCTTCAGAGAAATGGCTCAAACTGCAAACTGTTGTTCCAATCCCAGGAAACTCTACAGGGAATAGGGGAGGAAGATTTATCCTACCACTCGATGTCAGTATATGCTCACTCTTAAAACTAGACAGAATTCTTTTTTCCTTTCCAGGGAAACTTCTGTGTAAAGGCCATTTGCCACCTTTCTGAGTGTCCTTTGCCATACACATTTTATTGGTGATGCCAATTGACTGAAGAAGTAGGTAAACAGTGCTGAGAACAATTCTCAGATTTCCTCGCAAGTGCTGCCTGCTTTCCCTTGCTCTTGCATAACAGAGTAACGGTTTCTAGGCTCAGGGTGTTTGTGGAGGATTTTATAGATGGGAGCTCATTGCTTTTCAAGGCACTGCTTTCTGAAGTGTACAGGTCTGTCCTCCCAGAGGTCTGGAATGATCTCAACCATTTCATTATCTTTGATTATTTGTATTGAGGAAACTACCTCCTCATTGAACATTTTCTGTAGCAACCCACTTCTTGAGGCTTGTTCTCCCATTCCTTTCCCTGCATCAAATTCTGGTGGAGAGATTGAAAAATTCCAGTCTTGACTAATTTGACTCTCAGCTTTCCTTTTGAGCCACTGCAGTGCAGAAAGTCAGGGAACTGGCTTTGAGCCTTCTCTGGATCTACACCAGCAGAGGAGGCAGCTGCATCAAACATCTCATGTCTAACCTTAGGCAAAATTCCCTTTGCTTTCTACAAGACTGAGTCTATCATTACATTTACTAATTGCCCTGTGAGTACTTCACTGCTCTAAATGCTTCCTTTATTGTTAATGTGAGCAATATCTTTGATAATATAGTCCATTTGGAAAGTGAAATTGAGATTTAAATAGAAATCTGTTTGGTTCTATATAGTTTAATTTTTCTCAAACTGAAAAGGCAGTTTTAGAATATCATTAAGTACTTGGTTGTGTGTGGAAGATGATTTTCCTGAGTCTATATGTTCATAAACTTCTATTTGCATGTCAGAATAATGAGATTGTTTTCAAATAATTAGTGCATTTGACTTGGTGTAGACACTTAATAGTCTTTTAAATCTGCTTTGAGCCATTTGCACTAATTGTAATAAATCACTGATTTAAATTGGACACAGTTTTAGACAGAAAACAATGTCATTCCTGGGGTTTTGAAAGCTACTGGAAGGTAAAAAACCTATTCGTACTGCTGAAACTGAAATAAATTTCACAGGTACTCATAAGGAATGTGGTACTGGGTTCTCTGTGACTTCAGAAAAACAAGGTCACTGCAGCTAGCCAGGTGACTTGTAGACACTGGGAAAATCCTAACCCTGACGGTGCCAGATGTGTTATTTAAATGTTTCCGGTTTAAAATAAATATCTATAAGAAAGACCAACAAAGTAAAAATAGGCATAGGTTATGTCATCCAGCCAAAACTTCTGAGAAAAACTTCCAACATGGACACTGCAGAAGATGACTGGCTCAGAAAACATATTTTAGTTCTGTGAAAGTCTGTTTGCGGAACAGTAGCAAATCTCATGTTGTTCTTTAAAGTGTAACCCATGAAAATGCTCATGGGATTGAAAGCTGGTTTAAAAAAAAATAAATGTATTTTTTTGATATACCAGCATGTGGTGATTTGTTCAGAGGCTAAAATCAGACACACTTTGCGTGTCTCTGTGGCTGCAGTTGAGAGAGCCAGAAACCTGCATTACATGAGTATTGCAAATCACCAAAAAGAAAGGTGAATGTTCCTCCTTCATCCCCGGTAATGTTACTTGCTTTCTCCCTGCATCTGTTATGCAAAATATCCCTTTAATGTAAAAGTACAAACCATTAGGTAGTCATGCTGCATTTTTCTGCTAATCAGCTGCTGGCTGGTTCTTTGCTTGATGGTTGTTATGGGATATTTACTGGAAGACAACGGAACGCTGGGATTTAGAGTCAAGCTAAATTATTAGTAGCTTAGTATCTCATTATTCCTCTTTCTTCTGTGAGTCAGCACCTTTTTCAAAGCACCATCTGGCACCACAGCATCAGCGCCCCTGCCCACCACAGGCATTAATAACAATGTGCTGATTGCACGCATTGGCAGTCATTCAGCCTTGGGTGATCCGTGCCCGAGCAGCTGAGGCAAAGATAAGAAGGTCATTGCCATCAGCTTCTCCTGTGGATAAAGTCTCTTTGGAGCTGTGTTATGTAGCCCTTGCTACAACCTGATGCCCAAACAGGTAGACAGGCCCTAAGAAGTCTCCTTGTGCCAGGCTCGGATACAGCTGCTTGCCAGGAGAAAAATCTCCTTTGGGAGTTGTATCCAGGTAACATGGAAGAGTGCTACCAGCCTGTGGTCCCTTCTTCTGAGTGTGGTCTGATACCCACTGACCCCTTCCAGGGCCCCTCCAATCACTGCTGTGGCCTCTTCTGCATACCTCAGCTGAAGCACTCGTTCCACAAGAATCGGGGATGCAAGGTAAAAACAAGACCTGTTCTTGAATCAGGCCTGTGCTTTTAAATAGACCTGTGAAGGTATCACAGGAAATACCTCATGCTTTTGTGGTGAAAGCATCAGAGCGTACATTTGACAGTCTCTGCTTGTGAGGTTAGGCATACGTCAAACAAGTGATCCCTCATTGTTTAGTACCACAGTGACAATCCTTATGGTTTAACAGCAGCAAGACAACAACAGCAGGGCTGCTCCTCTACGTGCAAAATCCCTCACACTTGAAATTTTAGAAGCAAAAACTGTCCAATCCATGTATACATGTCGTACCTTGGTCACATGCCTTTGTCATGCGTATATAAAAAAACCCAGCTCATAACTCATCCTCCTTAGCAAAACACTTCTGTCTCATTAAACTGAGACACTCTTATACTTAATAAGCCTTATTCCGCTGGTTAGTGTTAGAGAAGAGTTACACGTTTATCAATTTTAATAAGAGTTGCAGCACAGCTGAAACATGAATTTTCAAGTGATTTGGTGGCCTATTTTGACTTCACAAATGTGATCTTATGACACTGATGTCAGAAGCAATTAAAGCTATGCCATTCAGCAATTAAAAGAACACAAATGTATTATGATATTTGTTGTTACTGCTCTGTGCAACCCTTCCTGTAAAACTTTTAGATACTTGCTTTGATTTTGTGTATGACAACCAAAGACTCTTATGTCTGTTAGAGAAATTAACAGAATTTTGATTTAATTCTTAAGGGTAGAAATGTTTTCTACGTGAACACAATTGTTCCACTAAAATGCCTTTATATAAATAATGAAAATCTTTATGCAGTCAATACCAAGTCTTTGCAGAATGTGATGCCTGTGGAGTTGACCCAAGCCCTGTCCAATTGGTATGGACTGAACAGTTTTGGGCAGGAGGTGCTGAAGGAGGCAGCATGTGTGTGCTTACGTGATTCTTAGAGCTTTGTATGACATAAACTTCACTTTTTGTGCATTACAGACTTTCACTTGTAGTGTGGAAAATACTTCCTGGAGTATGCGGCTTGTTCATCAGGCTTACAGTTTATGTGTGAAACAATGGGAAAGTAATTTTGCTGAATATGTGCCTTCAGAGAGCCATCACACCATCATCAGCTTCCACTGGAAAACAGTTATGAGGCTTCTGAAATGATTAGCATGCCAGACATTTTTCTTTGTGACTTCACTTAGAAGAATGACAGAAATATCAATGCATGATCTTTCCCTAGTGTATATTTACCAGTCAGTAATAGCAGGAGTGGGAGATGTAGATCATACTAGGTACAAATCAAGCAGGGAAAAGCATTTACATAAGTGAGAAAGCGTGCAAGCGCCTCATCTTGGTGGGTGTTACTGTCTTTTGGCAAACTTGGGGCCCTTCCATGGAGAGTCATTATTCTCTGCTGTTTCTTCTGCTGAACCATCTGCTTTGTACCTTTCCATCTGCTGGTCTTTCCAAAGGACCTTTGAAGTGCTTATTATCTCTGGAGGCATGGTTTTGTGTCCTCTTGCTGTTCTAGCAGGTCCCATTGATGCAGAACTGGAAGAGACCAGTTGTGGTCTCATAGTGGGGGCTCTTTTGTCACCTAAACTTCTCTAAGCTAAGTACTAGTGAATAAGACCACTAGTTTGTGCAGTTTTTTTAGCTCCTAATATTACATCTAGTTACCAAAGAAAGGTAACATAAAAAAGAACATAAATACTCTCATTTGTAAGCAGCCTTGAAGTATCTATCCATAAGGAGGTTTCTGGAGTTTTGCATCTCCTGAAATTTTTCAGGACTCCTCCAAAAAAAGTTTGAAAGCCACTCACGAAGAGCACTTCTATTTTTTCAGACCAGTTGCCATCCCAGTTGCAGAGATGTGTTGCACATCAGCCCATGACCCCTCATTCCAGTTGGTAATTGCCCCACTGTTTAAAAACTGCCCTGTATTTCTGCATCTGTTGGGCTACCCTCAATCTGGTCTGCTTGGAATGCTGAATTAAAGGATTGACCATTTTTCGTAGATGGCAAGAGGCTGTGATCAAGCCACCGTTTAACCTTCATTTCATAATCCAAATGGATTATCTCCTCAAATCTTCTAAGGTATTTTTTGCAGTCTTTTACCTTGTACATGTGCTTTGACAGATTGTGGAGAACTGATGCTTTGGAGATGAGACTCTGTTTATTGAGTTTGGAATAAAGGGCCCTGCATGTTGTTCTGGAGTTTTTTGAGACCTTTGTGCATCCACTTGTGTACAAAACAATTTTGTAGTTGTTGTTGTGAGTTCCAGGTTGTTCTGGCAACCTGTAAAGTGTCTGATTTGTAATGATTGCCAGGCTTGACTTAAATCAATAGGAGGGAGATGGAAATGTATTTCAGGATGTTTCTTTGTTGGTCAATAAAATGTTATACCCTGGGCCATCAAAAAATGCTGAAATCAGCTTTGAAGAAGTTGAAAAATGTAACAGTGGAGATGAAATTATAATGATTTGCAGCTCTAAGCCACCTCCTGTATACAAAGGTGAAATGGAAGTTAAAATAACAGAAAAGAGGTGTTTCTGTTCCTCAAGATCTGGGGTTTAGGTTTGAGGTAAAAGAGGAAATTTATACTAACACAAAGCTTATGTAACCTTTTAGTAATGAAGAAATGGGAAGGACATCAGATGCTTCATCACCAAAATTAGTGACATTTCCTGTTCATTTAATTAAAGCAAAAGTATTTGTTGTAGGCATTACCAATTGACGCTTTGTTCTTGAGGCATTTTTCCCCATTGTGACACAGGGAATGAAACTTAACTGATTTTTTTTCCATTGTTACATTTGGATGGAAGTGGTGTTCTAATTGTATATAAAGCATTCCTTTCCCATCTAATTACTTCCCTGTCATCACACAAATACAGATTATGAAGACTTTAACCACTGAAGCTCCTGAGAGGGATGGCCTGGGCCATATGACTGCGAAACTCAGAGGAAAATTAATTTATTTTAATTTTGGTTATCTGCTATGACATCTGGCATGGAGCTTCTCAGTTCACTTTGGCAGAGATTGTATAAGTTCACCTTGTAGGTCTTTTTTTTTTTTTGTGTGTGTACCTGTCTGGGAATCAAGACATTTGCCTGAGATTTCACTGACTAGCATGGCTTGTGCAGCATTTTGGAAAGGGCCTTGCATGCAAAAGTCTGCAGTGGTTGTGGATGACACCTAAACTACCAAAATGAATTGTCTGAAACAGGCTTTAAACACAGCATGAGATGGGGTCCTCTAATTCTGTTTGCTTGTTCTTTGGAAAATGTAAAATGCGTATTAGTTTTCGCAAGACTCTTGTGAACCTGTAATTTATTTTTTTAGGCTGTGGCTAAATCTGCGTTCCTAAGTTTCTGCTCATGGAGCAGTGAGGTTAAAAGAGGAGAATATAAATTATTCTTACTCTATGAGCTTACAAGTTTTTAATCTTTGTCACCACTGAACCTTTCAGAAAAGTCAGATGAGTATAATGAAGCTGACTTTACCTCCTTGTGCAAATATCACTACGCAGTTGCATGTGTTAGCTGTCATGGGAGCTTCGTGTGCTGTGTCCTGAAGCCCCACCATATTCCGGGGATGGGGTTTGAACACCGCTGGTTGGATAGTGCAAGGTTCAAAATGTCTTGATGGGTTTGGTAAGACGTCATTGTTCATGGCAGGAGCAGAACAACGTTGGAAACTGCTCGGGCTTCTCCACAGACTGGGGTGAAAGGAAGCTGGAGCTGCTGATAGAGATCAGCAGGGCTAATGACTTGCTGACAAAAAAATGATTATATACGTGCTGTGGAAATGGCAACTGTTAAGAAAGGATTCAGAGAAACGTGAAGGACTATGTTCTCCATTTCAGTAAGGAAACCATCATCAGCTAAAATATATAACAAAACCAAATATTCAGCTTTTTGGCTGAACTCAAAATGTTACAAAATCACTGTGAAGAAGCTGTCATACTGTATTAGATGGACTACAGTTCTTCTACTTTTTGCATGTCCCTTCATTTGCCTGCTAAAAATATATATATACGTGTTTCTGTTCAATTCTCAAATTTCCTACCACTTTTCACATTTTTTTTCAAAGATACATAATATAATTCTTTAACTGTGACACATCACAGTGTGCAAAGCACCTTGGTGACTACAGGGGATCTGCTTGAATGAGATGAGAATTTGAAAGATCTGTTTCTTTTGTCATAGAAAACAAAATGAATTGAGCAAATCAAGTGTTAGAGATGACCATCTGCTAAAACTTGTGATGCTTATTGTGGAATTGCATCAAATTTCCTAATGCATGCAGAAATTCACTGGGTGAAGGTTTCAATGTCAGTTTGAGGTCAGCATGGAGGATTTGTTTTGAACCGCTCTCATTTTAGATATTCAGGCATCTGATACACGTGTGGTCGTGAATAAATAAGTACTCAAAGAACAGTGCTGTTGCCCGGATTTGGAACCTTTGAGGTGAGGACTGAGCAACCTGATCATAGAACATATTCTATCTCAACAGCCCTTTGATGGCAGGTTTTGAGCAGCACATAATTCGGACCGGTTTTGAAAAAAAAGTGTTGTGTGTAGATTGGAGAGGAAAGGCACCAGTGGCCAGTGGCTGTGAGGTCCAGGAGGAACTGCTCATATGCCCTCGGGCTTGGCCAGAGACCAAACACAGACTTGCCCACCTTTAGTGGGAGCCTGCAGGAGCTTTGGCTTATCCTCCATGAAGTTTTGAACTCTTCATGCCCTCATAGTATGAAAATATGAACAGGTTATTAGGAACAGAGTACTGATTTTGAGTAAAATTTCTGAATTTTAATGTCTGAAATACTCCCAGACTTGCAAAACAGTTGCTTTTCTTCTTTGAGAATTTCCTGTCAAATTTCTCCCCCCAAATTCCTGTTATTTCAGGATCAGATACCCCAATTAGTTTCATCATTTTTCCCGTATAGAGCATTTTGCAGTATTGGATTGATGAACTTTATTCACTTGTAAGATAACAAATTGGGACTTATTTGGGTTCACACCAAATATTGCAGAACCCTGACAGGAGAATGAATGCTCTGTGGTACCCATTGCTGTTGTACAGAGGAAATAAATTATACAAATGGACACACAGCACTGGAACCACTGAATCTATAGAACTTTGTTCTTGTTCTTGTGCCTATCCCAGGTGCAAGAAATGTGTACTCTGTATTAAAACCCATACTTTTAAAACAAAAAAGGGCAAATATGACACCCTAAGTAGACAAAGCTGTATTTACCCTTAGTTTTTTTAAATTTGGATCAATAAGTATTGTACAAAAACCCACATGAAGGTGCCCTGTGGCAAGGTCCCGTTGAGTTACTGGCATGGGGAAGGGGGAATGCTTGCGTTTTGTCTCCCTCAGGACCCTGCTAACTTCCAGCAGGTGTGATGAAACCTTATCATAAGTGGGACAGCCCCGACACACAGTCCGATGCTGCAGATGCAGAGGCTGTCTCTCAAGAATCCCAGAAGGAGACCAGGGAATGCTGAGCAGCGCAAGGCCTGCCCGGATGTCACATGGAAGAAAATATTCCAGGGGAAATTCATTGTGTCTATTACCTCTTACTAACTGGTATGACGACTCAGTCACGGTGTGTACCTGTCACACATATGCCTTCCTGGCCGCACCTGACATTATGATTCGTGTCACCTAACAATGCCTTTAACATCACTGTAAGTAATCCTTATTATTTTAGTTATACCACAGGTCGAAATGTATCCACTCTCAATCTATCGTTAATAATTCCCATGCACAGAAGAGCTGAACTGTGGCTCCCAGCAAACCTAACCAGAAGCTGGGAGGATGATGCAGGGTGCAGTACGTTCATGAAACTGTTAACACGATCAAGAAATCATCATTGGATGGCTAATTGCTTTTATCATCTCTGCAGCAATCATAGCAGCTACTGCAGCCATGAATACTGCTGCATTGGCCCATTCAGTGCAGGCCATGCATAGAATGGCCAGTGTATTGGGTAATATGTCAGCATCAATAGCAGATTTTTTAGTAATTTGTCTGCTTTTGATATTTCAAGTCTTCTGGAAGCATATCAGACAAGCCCAAAGACAGGAAGCCCGAGTCCTGGCCCTCTCCGCAGTGAGCCTTGTGTGTCAAAAAAAAAAGGGGGAGATGTGGGAAAAAGTTAAGCCATCAGCACGTGCATTCAGTTAATTAGGATCAAAAAGGAGTGTTTTGCCTTGACTGGTGTTTTTGATAAAGAGTGTGCTGTGTTTTCAAAGCGAACACCGCTTAATGGTCTGCATGGTCTGCATGTTTTACTCTCGTGGCTAAACACAGCCACCGCATGATGCGAGGTGAATGTGTGGGATCAAAGCACTGGTTTAGGGTGATCCTGGGAATTTTGGTTAACTAAAAGACAACACTACATGGTGTTTTCAAAGGAACCCTAATGAAAGGGGAACACCGAAAAGATCAGCGGACAAATCCTGAAATCGAACTCGGTGCGGTGCGCAGCTCCTTTTCTTTTCAGTGCCCATACATTTGCCACACAGCAATGCTTGTATTTAAGTAGAGATGTGAAAGTATGCTGTGGTACCAACAGGATGTGATATCCCAGCCACGATATCTTACAGAGACTTATTATATATGACGAGATTTCCAAATGTATGTACTGGTATTTTGTATGTGTTTCAAGATTATATTATCTTGTGTGAGAATTTGCATCTCCAAAGGTTTATGTTTGTTAAAATTCATGTTTGTAAGATTCATGCTGATAAAAAGAACAGATGTTAGGTTGTCATTATGACAGTAATAGAAAGGGGAGAGTTTGAGCTAAATTCTTTATGGATATACTGAAGCTTTTGGAGGTATGAGCTGTGGATTTTAAGTGCGTAATCAGATATAGGGAGTAGACTAAAGGGTGATACATCCACAGGTTTGAATTGGAACTGTAATTGTAGCAATGTACCTCCCATTTACAATGTACCCTGAACTTATAGGAAGAAAGTTTCTCAAAATGTTGATTTGAATTTTTACTTTTTGATAATAAATACAATACGTTGCTTGTTGGCTTAGAGAAGCTTACGCAGCATGTGGTATGAAGGTGCATAGATCTTAATATAACATTTAAAACACTGGAGCTATTTATCCCTCAGAAAAGGCTTCAAGGTGATGGGATCAATATGTTTGAACTGCATCAAGAACGTTAGGAAATCAGTGCTGATCATCTGGTCAAGGCTGTTGGGCAGAAGTAAAGCTTTGGATGGTTGAACAGGCTGCAGGAACACTTCAAAAGGTGTGATTGTACACAGAGCAGTGATTATAATCTCAGAGCAACTCTTGTAAAAAGCAGTATGAAGTATAGGATGATGTAAAGCAAGAAAAATAATTAGCTTGATCACTTTATGCTTCAGTGTATGTGATAATAGGAGGGTACAAAGCCCATTACAGAGGTGTGTGATTGCATTTAATTCTAAACACATTGCTTCTGCCTGAATGCTATTACAAGTCCTTTATATTCCTGAAGATATTCCTTGATCTGTTGAGGATAGATGAGAGTCTAGTCTTATGCTCTGTGCTCAGCATGATCTGCAATGAATCCATCTACCTGATGTCTCCAAAAACAATGCTTGTCCCTGGTATTTGAATGCATTCTCTGTCAATTATCATGTTCCTACTGAATGCAACTGCAGAGTACCAAAGCAAAGACAGAGCCTTTTATTTCCTTCAGAAAATACTGTATTTTGATCCATAAAGTAATAGAAATTTGCTTTAAAGTTAATATTATGGCTGATATATACCTAGAAGCTGTATGTGCCAGTGTATATTATGTGTAAATATTTATTCTGCCTGGAATGGGAGTTATAGAGGGTGCTCTATAAATGATTCAGGGCAAGCCTGAACCAAATGTGATATGTTGTTATACTCTTACACATTTGAAGCAAATCCAGAAAAGTCATGACTCTCTACTTTGCCTTTACTGGTTTTAATTTTTCTAAGGTAACAAAAAGTAATGGTTGTCGTTGCAGCAAATCTCTGTTTTCTTCTGTACAGGTGCTGACCTCTGCTATACCATCTATTCATCACTCCAAGGTACCTTTTTAATTGAGAGCTCATTATTTCAGAGTGCTGATTTGGAGGGATCTGCACCCTCTGGCTCGCAGGGCCAGTAGAGCTGGTAAGATGATCTATTCAGAGGTTTTTGGTGGCTAGAAAGGGAAAGATGCTAAATGAAAACAACAGATATTATGAAGCACAGTATATCAGATGATTAAAAGCCAATGCAAATGCTCAAGATCTAACAGTATTAAATGAAATACTGTGTATTGCCACTCTGCTAAAACAATGCACAATGGAGTTATAAACAAAATTATTTGAATATTCAGTATTAATAGTAACCTGCTTCTCTAGATGAGGAGGAGATGGGGCAGAGAAACAGCAAGCCTCTTACCTGACAGGATCACTCTTAGTCATAGTGCCAATATCCATATTCTAGATATTGAATATAATACAGAATTATGGAATCAAGAAGGTTGGAAAACACCTTTAAGGTCTCTGAGTCGTACCGTTAACCCAGCACCACCGTGTTCACCACTAAAACATGTCCCCGAGTGCCACATCCACAAGGTTTTTGAACAATTTCAGGGATGGTGATTCCACCACTGCCCTGGGTAGCCTATTCTAGTGCTTTACAACCCTTTCTATGAAGGAATTATTCCTAATACCCAATCTAAACCTCTCCTGGAGGGGGGGTTATCCTTGCAAGGCTGCATGCATAGCTCATTCTTTACACTGAAAGTGACTCCTTGGGTTGTCATTTCCAGGCAGGTGTCTGATTGGCTTGGGAGGCAATATGCAATATCCCCAAAGATTTCTGTAAGGACTTTTAATGCAAATCAAGAGTTTTCCAAGTATTCTCCATTTGTCTGTAGGCCTGGTCTCTATTATTCTCTTAAGTCTTGATGCCCTTCTTCTTATAACGTGCACTCTACTTGAAAATGTGTGAATGACTTGCAAAGAAAAGATAAAAATTATTCTAGTACTTTGCTATTTAAGCCCTCAGAACTGCGCCTTTTCAAGGACCTTTGCTTTGGGTTTGGAGATCACTGCCGTTCAGCTCACCTTGTTCTTTTCCACAGATGCCTTTTTATTTCTTCAGCCGAATGGGTTGTTGACACTGTCATTGAACATTCTCTTCTCTTCTGACCATGAAGCTCCTGATTAAAGTATAAAGACTTGTTCTTTCCTGAGCTATTGTTCCAATCATCAGCTGGAAGCTGTTATGGATAAATATATCTCAGTGCCAATTCTTACCTTTGTTTTTAGTGGTGAGTGTAAAGGCTGATGACATTTTAAGTGGTGTAATTTGTGGTGGGGGGACTCTTGATTGTGTAAAAATTTTATAGGAGCTAAATACTGAACAGGGCTGGGCAGCTACAGCTCTGAAATGAATAGTAGATTAATTCTGTGAAAAAAGCATTGAAGTGATGTTACTGAAAATCCTTCTCACCTTTAACATGAAATGTTAGTGTCTAGAGAAGACTGATAGGATGTGGCAGCCCTCATTCAAAGCTTCAGCTACTCTCTCTTCCTGGCATATTGTATTTTATATAGGGCTCTCACTGAACATAGTCAATCTCCACAGGGAGTAGGAGAAAGTTTTCATTCAATAAACCTATCTATTAAAAGGCCGTCAAGAGAAAAATCTATCAAAAAATAACTTGAAATAACATGGCAGCAAATTGTATTTGTGCTGTAGCACGAACATTTTGATTACTGGTGGGGCGTGCTCCAAAATTGATTGTACCATCCTGGCCCATGCTTCAGCCTTGTCAGCTTCCGTATCAATATGGACTCTAGGGCCATAAGGGAAGTTGTCATCCTGGTGTCTCTCTTGCCACTGTGTGCCACTCTGTGCTGACACTTCAGGACCTGGGCACGCTGCTCCACTGCTGCAGTTATGCAGCATTCAGCAGGAACGTGAATCCTCTGCTGCACCTTCAGGGCATGTGCACAAGGAAGTGGCTTGTAGAATACAAGGGAAAATGGCATGGGGTATTGGGATATTCCCCTCCTAAATACCAAAGCTTTTTGTTTTCTTCTGGTTTCAGCTGGGCTAAAATATCGCAGACAGTGAAATTCAAGTAAAATATATTAACTGAAGTTCACAAGTACAGCTCGGCTTTAGCACTTGATGTTTGATTCCTACTGAAGAAGCAAGTTCCCCTAAGGTAGCTCTGCTCAGAGTCATAATGGAATTGTAATAATTTGGAGAGCTGCCAGCTAGTTTTGTGTAGGATTTGTTTATCAGTTCAAAAATATTATTTGTCATAAAGCGAAAGATTTCTAGATGAAGCAAAAAATGAGACAATGTGTCGCAACCTGCGGGAGTGGAAAGG
>VZRE01001284.1:523-18767 GCA_013396775.1 Cephalopterus ornatus
TTTGAGAAAATGGGCAGTTGTGAGCCATAACATAGTGTAAAAAATGATACTTCAGTTGCACAATAACATCTCCCATTCCCACTTGCAGAGCACAGCATGTGACCTGTAATGATCAGTTCCCAGCTGGAAGCCCACACCACTTTCACTTGACAAATACTTTTTTCTGTTGCTGTTTTCTTCTTTTGTGCTGATGTATGTGGTTGGGAAAAGACTTACAGAGCAATTGTTCATCACAACACTTTCATTAGATACACAGCCACTTGAACAGACTTTCTGACCTCTGGTGTAAGGAAGGTTGATGCTGAGGAAGCATTTAATAGAATTTCCTCTGACAATCTAGAAATAGCAATAACCTTTCTTTTTTTTTCCACAAAAGCCATGTCAATTAACACAAGTACTTATATTAAAAGAATATACATGAAAAAGGCCAACCTGAAGTAGTCTTCCTAGATGGTGCTTTCTCTCCTTAAACTGTACTTCTGTGTACCAATCACACAATCTAGATTACATGGTTGAGCTGGATGCTCAGCTTTTTCTCTAAAGCAAGAAACATAACTACAGCTAGCAAAATCAGAGTAATCAGTTAATAGATCCTCTGACTTTGTGTGCTCTACTCCTCTTACTTCTCCTGCCTCTGGCATCATTTATTAGCCTTTATTTTCTTCATACCTCTTCTTCATATTTCTGCATCATCTTCAATAACTGCCACTTCTGAATTAATAGTTAATACATTTTTACTTGCAATATAACATTACTTTTTTTTTCCCATGGAGAAATTTGATCTTGAATCAATCAGTTGAGGAAAATCTAGTAAAGTGGTTGAGATGCCATGTATAGAAATGCTGTTTCTTTTTTCTTGATATTTCCTATACTTCCAGTATGAGGAGTTCAAGGAGTGCATCACTACAGAAGAATAGTTAAATGTTATCAGATCTTGCATTCATATTCCTTGATTCTGCACGTAATCAGACCTTCCTACATTAGTTGGGGTCACAATCATCATACTGAAGAGCAGAGCAGAATGAAGTTACACCACAAACTTTGATCACCGAGAAAAAGAGAAAAGAAAAAAGAAACTGTTAACGTTAACATTAACACTTCTTGTATATTTTTATATTCCTTTTAAGCAGGCATGATAAAAGCATCTTTACTTTTGGGTTAATTTTTCAGTGAGTCGCAATGTCAGTTCAATTGTATTATACTAAATCAAGGTAGCAAACTTCAGCACTTTGCTTCTGCCTCAAGTGAAAATGCTAGGGCTTCTTGCCATTCTAGCAAATGACACAGCCAATATTATTGAGCTACAAGAAAAGACTTATTAGTTAAGAATAAAGAAAGTAAATGCCTTCATACTGTATTTTTCTACTTTGATGGGATTTTTTTTTTTTCTTTCATTGGTGTTTATCTTTCCAGAAGTGACCAGGAAGGACAAACTGTCATGAGCTTGGTTTTAACAAAATTCGTAAGTATAAACAAATGTTACACGCTAAACAGAAGCATTAAAAACCTTAAAAATACTTCCTTTTTCTCATGAAAATAATTATTATTGCCTCAAACGTAGCCTTACTCAGTGCATGATGGAAACATAAGGTAGACAAAGGAAAACAGGATGTTTTCACAGTTCTGCCAGTGGCTCTGTGAATGGTTGCTAATTGTGTTCACTGTCTCACAGGCAACCAAACTAGCCAAATCCCAGAAGCTCTTTGGCCTCAGTTCCAGGAAGAGGCAAAACAACCAGAGAGAGAGTGGTGAATGAATCTTTCTATATATGCCTTAAAAAAAATAGGAACTTGCAGAGGTTCAATGTATTTTCCAAAGTTGAAATATTTCTTACACCATTTCATGAGAATTTTGGTTTTGTTTGTCCTCTCGGAAACTGTTTGAAGAGAAAAATATAAACAGAGAGCTGAGATATGATATTATGGAGGTTTTAATTACGTTTACTGGGGTTTTTTCCCACTGTGAGGAAGCTGAAAGAAGCCAGATGGTTAGTTACACTACTGTAGCCAGACAACAAGCTCTTGAACAGTGAATGAAACACCATGAAAGGTGTTAGCCAATGTTCTTATCTGTAATCTAATATGTAGTCAAACTTGTAGGCAAACATTATAAATGTAATTAAAATGATCCTTTTTAGAACATGTTGACATTATCTTCTTTCCCTCAGACATTTATGGAGCTCTGTCTTCCTGAATGGAAAGGGAAAATATTAGAACTTAACTGACAGCAAAATGCTGTCAGAAAGAGCTAAAAATTTATCAGTTTGGGCTAGCATGGTAGAATTTTGACTTTTACCTTATAAGATCGTTCAGCTCATCTCCTTCTCTCTTCTGGCTCTTCAAATATTTTTTGATAAACTTTGAGGGTTTTGTCATGTATTAAGTTTAGAGGGTATTTTAGGAACATACTTTCCATAATCTCCCCAGTTTGAAGGTAAAATCGCTTAACTTACATATTAAACAAACTTTTCCTGGACTACTTTGCTTTATTATTTTTCTTGAAATTGAGACAGGAATCTCTTTTCTTTATCTGATTATGATTTCTTAGTGAAGATATTTGTACCTTAGAAATAGATAGATCATTTCACTGGCTTTATCTCCCTCTTTCAAAATAGTTTCAAACCTCTAAACAAGCCATAAATCATAAAACCTAGGATTAAAAAGAACAACAACAAATCACTTAACAGAAAATAAGTCTCTGCAGTGAAACAAAAAAATAAAACCACTCTAGTTTCCTAGTCTAGTCAAACTGTCATTTATTAAGGCTAATAAATAAATAAATTTAAAAACCATTTAAATTTATGGTCCAGAAAAATGCTGTTTGTTGAGGTTCTTGTAAATAATTTTTTTCTGGCAAATGCTTTTCCTACAAGTCCATATAAACTACCAGAATACTATTTCTTCACCTTCAGTAAACTCAATAACATCCCTTCTGAAGTCTCCTACTTTCTCTAACCTCAATAATCAGAAGTATGCATTGCCCATCATAGAAAAAGTCAAATGCTCCTCTCCCTCTGTTACACGGTGTGTTCTGCTCTATATTTAAAACTACTCTTCTTTTGGAACTATATTTTCATTATTTGAACTATACATATTTCGTCCCTTTACACAGAAGTAAGCTTTTTCTAAATGCATTGAACATGTGCTGATATATATTCAAAGCTACAACACAAAAAATATGTTAAAATTACCCATTACTTCTTGGTATTGGAGTAGAATTGGATTTTGAGAAAACTTTGCTAAATTAAAAAGTATCACTGTAGAGTCCTTTTTTAAAATTCACTGTATCTGTTAAAACTATCCAATATGCTGTCGTGCATGGCAGTCAGGTATCTACAGTTACAGAGGCACATAACCAAACTTTTAGCTGTACTTTTGAAAAGTACTTTTATAGGTATTCAGGGAATTCCTCTTAGTTCAACTGAATAAATGACCTCCTTAAATTTAATAACATAAAATTCCCTTTATTACAAAGCAATTGAACAATTTTGTTGGCAAAGTATTTCTTGTCTCATGAGTAGTGATCCCCACCTTCCACTGAGAAATACTGAAATTATATCTCATACTAGAATAATTACAACTAAATTCTATATCCAGAAATTGATGGAACCAAGACCATAAAAATCTGTTAGGTTTTTCTGCTAATCTGTACAATGTTTCTAGTTTGCAATTAAGGCTTGAGACTTAGCTGCACCCAGATGGTTCATCCCTTAAAACTGAGCAAAACTGACCAGGAGATAAGATCCATTTAAGGACAGTCAGGCATGTATACACACGAATGTATGTGCAGCCATGCAAAACCATCTCGCTGTAGGTGTTCCCCAGGCAATAGCTTTTGTCACACTATAGTAGCTGCAGGAAAGGTCACATTAGGGCCTGAGGCTTGGAGGCCATTAAAAGATGACCCAGAGCTGTCCTTTATCAAAATTCTAACAAATTTGAAGCTATTAGTTTTACCAAATATAAACTTCTAATTAAAAAAAAAAAAAAAAAAAAAAGTTGAGATTGAGAGAGCACAGTATCATCCCACGGCCATTTCTGCTCTACTTCTTGGGTAAAGTATTCCTACATTCTTAGTTTAACATAAAAATTTTCAGTTGGTTTCCTCTTCCTCAAAACTTCCTTCTGCAATCTTGAAAGCATTTTTTTAACCCCTCCTGAGGATAAGACTAGCGAGAGAGGCACAGATTTGACCCTTAAAAAGAAATTCTGCTGATACTCTCTCTGAGAAGTTTTAAATACTCTTTTCTGAGCTTTAAAATTTCTTATCAAGATGTGAAGACTTAAATACCTTTTACTTTATATGGGTAATCTTAACACTCTTCCAGGATATTGTCTTCTTGATTGTCTAACTCATCAGAAAATAAAATTTCTGAGATTTGTTTGCTCTGAAAATGTTCCTCCTCTCATAGATTCTACAGATGGCCAGACTATGCACATAACAGCTTCTGAAAGCAGCTCAAGATACATTCAACCAAAGCTGAAGTTTTCATGCAGTGCTGACTCCATGTTGAACTGGAATAAGTTTATTTCCACACATGATCAGAAAACCAGTTCCTCTTCCATTTGCTGTATGCTTCATAAAATGAGAAGTCTGGGGGCATGTTAGGGAGAAAAAATATGGCACAAAGTATCTTTTAAAGTTGGAATCGGTAAGGGGAACACAACTGTGAAAATACAGAAGAAGGTTTAAGGTAGTTTGGCTAAAAGGCAGTTCATTATTGTGTAATTGAGCACAGAAGAAGCAAATTCAAACATAATGTTTTCAAGAACATACAATGAGGATGAGATGTTGAAAGCAAATATGGGAATTAAATGTCTAGACAAGAAAACTGGAAGAAATATCTGGAGTAATAAATCAGTTAATAAGCCAAGATGGATATGAGGATCCTGGAAAAAGGAAGAATACAAGAAGATAGCAGTATTTCCAGTACAATGGGCTGGAGTTTGGAACTTGGAAGAGGAGGTTAAGTATAGAAAAGAGGAATTGCTTTGCAAAGCAGAAAGGAAACATCACACAATTAAGTGAAAATCAGAAAAAATACAGGTTGGAAATGAGAATAAAGGTGGGACTAGTATAAAATAATCAGAAGATATTGTACCCAATAGCTTATATTAACTATGAGAATCAAATGGGAAGAATCTCTATTCCCACTTACTATTGAGATTACTCATAAGTAAGATTACAAGTCTCATTCCTTCTCTGATATGACACAAAAACACTATGAATTTCTGCTAGATTTTCTAGTGAGGTGTGTTTTTTATATTGCTCTTTATGGAAAATTAACTAATGACGATGAATTTAAATGTCAGTGTTCACTTGGATTAGATTTTGCCATTCTCTTAGTTCATTACTAACTTAGGACACACATGAGATGTGATTTTGCTAATAGTGTACTGCAGTAAATTCTTTGATCATACCTAACGCTACTTTTTCACAGTATGATGAAAGCTGCGTTTCATTAAGGCCTCATTATTCTTTGAGACAGAAGGGCAAATTCTATTATCCTAGCTTTAAAAGGAATGAAGAAAAGATAACTGCAGAGAAGTCAAAGTCAAAATTTGCCAGTGTCCAGCATTTGGCGGAAAAAATCCTATGTAAGTAAAATGTCTGATATTTCCCATGTGAACTTAGACTGTTAATAAGGCATTTATATACTTGAGGTATTAGATTTCTGAAATGAAACCTGTTTTTACTTAAGAAAGTTGATCAAGGCTTGTCATGCTTCAGAGGCAAAGCTTGGAATATCACATAGTTGTTCTCAAACCCTTATTTATGCTCCACATATAAGCAAAATTACTCCATTTTTAGATAAGGGGGGAAAGAAAGCCCAGCTATACAGCTCTTTGGTACAAAAAGATTTCTGCAAAGTACTTAATTATGTATTTTTCTGTTCCCTTAACATCTGGATGAAAAATTCTGATCTATAAATAAGATTAGACACCCTTAAACAATTCGACATCATTGTGTTATCAACATCATTCTCACACTGAATCCAAAACATAGCACTGGACCAGCTACCAGGAAAAAATTACTTCTGCCCTAGATGAAAACAGGACACCCTCTCAAAAAAGGCAGTTGTTATTATGAATGTGTCTTTGAAC
The DNA here is from genome assembly GCA_013396775.1 of Cephalopterus ornatus. Classification (NCBI taxonomy): domain Eukaryota; kingdom Metazoa; phylum Chordata; class Aves; order Passeriformes; family Cotingidae; genus Cephalopterus; species Cephalopterus ornatus. The sequence goes on from VZRE01001284.1 coordinate 6,628, forward strand.
TCTAAAGTTATCACTAAAAACTACACATATCTTTGAGAAAACTTTTGGGACAAGTATCAACAATTGAGCTAGAAGCTCATCTTACAACCTGGAGAGATTTTAGCTGCGTGTTTAGCACTCTGCCCTCATGGATTATAATTTTATCTTTCACAATAGATCTTGAACTTATTGTAGGGTATTAGAAAATGGTTTTTTTTGTTTGTGTATGACCTGTATTGAGCCAAATTTTGGTAAAACATTGTGTATTAAATATCTAATTGCGTAATTACGAAGGCCCAGGAGCCAGTCTTGGGTCTGTTGTATGAGAAATTCAGTTATTTTTTTTCCTGGTTCTGAACAACCATTTTATCTTCATACTTTAATAGAATGCAAGTGAAATGCAGTTGCTGCTCCTCCTATGCAGAGAGTCCAGTGATCTACCTTTCTACAGATTCCTATAATTTATCGACCCATCTTCTATTTTCTTATATTCACTGACACAAGACTGAATTTTTAGGTCTTGCACTTTGAGCCTGAGACTTGTAGAATTGTCTCATATAGGATGAACAGAAAAAGGGTTACAGTCATAAAAAGAAAAAAAGCAACAAAACTGAAATGAAAACAAACAAAAAACCAAACAAATTACAAAACCCAACAGCAACAGTAACAAACACAAAGTGCCTAGATGTTTTTGATATAAGCATCCTTTATAGGAGAGCATCTCAGAGAGAGAATTCTGAGGGTTTTTTCTTGTAGGATATAGTGATAAAGGGAAAAAACGATACTAAGTTAGAATTTTAGAAACTGACAGATGAAACTATAAATACAGCAACTGCTTATCTTGTGCTAGGCATCTATTCTAAAACCCTTCACCAACCTGGCCTTTCAATCCTTCCTTCCTGAGAAGCTTTGAAATAAGCGTCTCACAGAGATAAAATCAAGTGCTGTGAGGTTACAGGAAGTAGAAAGACTGTACAACAAATTCAGAAGCCTTTTTGTAAAGTCTGTACAAAAACCTGCACTGGCAAAAGTCTTTTATGATAGTTCAGGCTTATCTGTAGCTCTCAAGATTGCCCAATGGTCAGGATAGCATTTGCACAGCAGTGAACAAATACAGATGCTTCTTCATTTGCAGTGTCTAATCTATCTCAAGTGAGTTTTACTTTGCTATGTAAATTTTAAAAAAAATGTGAAGGAGACTAAATTCTCCTGACTCTCCTATTTACTCCACCTTGATCTTTGGCCTGCCAAAACATACCAAAATGGAATCACTGTTCAGTTTGTTCAATAGAAAAAAAGTCAATTTTACACACTGAAGTGAGAAATTAATTTTGAAAAGAAGAAAAGAATAGGGAACATGGGTGAATATAATTGTGGACCATTGAATTAATCATAACAGCGAGGATGAAAAATGCTTAAAAATAACTCTTTAAAGTTCCATTAACAATAACTGTTGGAAAAATACTTTCTCTTTGGAAACAACTTTTTTGGATATTGACAAGCTAAAGAAAAGAAATAGATACACAAAGGTTAAATAAAATCTATTCTAAACCAAAGGAAGATATTACTCTAGGAACTATTAAGTGGGTGAATGCATTTGGCCAGCTTCTGGATCACCTAAAGAAGCTGGTGAAAGTTCTTGAGCACAGCCTTTATGAAGAGCAGCTGAGGGAGCTGCAGGTGTTCAGTCTGGAGAAAAAGAGACTCAGAGGGGACCCTTTCGCTCTCCAGAACTACCTAACAGGAGGGTGTAGCAAGGTGAGGCCCAGTCTCTGCTCTCAAGTTATAAGTGATAAGACAAGAGAAAACCACCTCAGTTTGTGCTGGGAAGGTTTAGATTGGGCACTGGGCAAAATTTTTTCACTTAATAAGTGGTCAAGCATTGGAACCAGGCTGCCCAGGGAAGTGGTGGAGTCACCATCCCTGGTAGTATTTAAAAGATAAGTAGATATGGTTTGGTGGTGAACACAACAGTGATAAGTTAATGATTGGACTTAATGACCTTATGGATCATTTCCAACCTCAACTATTCTATGATTCATTTGCTTCTAAAGTACACACACAAGGATCATGACCTCCTCCAGGATCTTTCAGGTTCTGCCTGACTATAGCTCTTTGACTGGTCTAGATCCCGTCACTTCCCAGAAGTAGCAGCTGTGTTATCATTCAGTAGGTGGATAAGAAACTTTCTATCCCTTTTAGACACCTGAGTGTGACACCCTAGAATTTTGCAGCTTATTTTGCTTTTATCATGATGTTGCATACGCATAAAGTCTAAATATCAGTGCTATTTAGATGCCCTATATAGCAAAAAAGGCCTTTCAGGTAATGTTCAAGTAACAGGAAAAGCTGAGAGACAGACATAATCATTGCCCAGTTTACCATGCACCAGTCTTCAAATAACTAACACATCTGTTGTTTATATAGTATTGATTTCCTGTAGAGATTGATTTTATCTGAAAATCAGTAATTTAACTGTACGTATGATACACTTCTGCAATAATATATTTGACTCAAATCCTTGCTAGTCCTTCACTAGTGTTTTTCACTACTCTTGAACTTGCCTCCAAGTTCATGGTTATCTACTTATCTCCTATTTAAGATTTCTACTAAAAATAATTATTCACTTCTAGATAAAGGAATTTCCTCAACAGAATTATGCTTCTAAGGGAGGAACATTTTGCCATTAAGTTAAAAATCCTCCATCAACAGATGTCCTAACATCTCCTTGCCAATTATTTTCTCAGTGGTTATACTGAGGCTGCCATTTTATCCTTCAATTGGCTTGATGGGTCCCACAACCACCCATGCAAACTGGATTGGATTGGGTTGATGACATCCTCCACAGTTCACTCCCTCAAAATCTTCCACACCAGCAAACTCTCACAAAATTCTCCAGGGATTTCAAAATCATAAGTACACATCAGACTCAATATGCAATCTGCTTTCAAGAGTAAATCACAACTAAAGCACTCTGCATTTTATTCTATTCCTCTGAACTTCATTCTCTAAAGGCACTGACTTTTAAGTATAGTACTTTTTTTTGCTTTGTTCTAAAAAGAAATTATTGAAATGTTTCAATTGGTTGCAATATGAATTGCAAGGTAAAGTCTGAGATTAATAAGAGTCCTTTCAGTATTTTTTACTCAGGAAAAAATGGGATGCAGATTAAAACATGGAATATTTCTGGCAAATTCACCATAGCAATTGAAAAATCAGCCAACTATTAGTTTGAAGATTTCTACCATATCTCATGCAAAAAGAGAGCTGTCTTGGCAACAAAATCTTATTTTCTAATTTTTAAAATAGATTAGGAAAAAAATAATTTTTTCTTGCATAGTATAAAATGGTGATAGTAGAACTTCATTATCAGGCTAAGAGACAAATTTTCATTTATATCCTTCTTCACATGAATTACAATCTGTTTTAAATTACAGAACCACATAATATTTTTCATCAGTATTCCTTTCAAAATACAAACAGAATAAAGATAATGATAATAATAGAACAATGGATATACACAAATAAAAGCATATTGTAAAGTGTCTCAGGATTTTACAATAGAAGTATTTTAGTGTTTGTAGTTTGATACATATGATCAGTCACAAAAATAACATTGGAGGTCAGTAAATATGAGGTAAGGCAGAAAATCAAAAGGGACTAACCTGATGTCCCTGCTCGGATTAAAGTCTTCTAGTCTGCAGCCATATTTTGAGCAACAACATTAATCAAAACTAATCTTAAGTAGGATCTGGAAATAAACTGGAACACGGCACCAAGCTTTGAAACACAGATGTAGTATATTGTATGAGAAAAGTGGCATTTAGTGAACAAGTGACGAGGAAGCACCAGGAGTGTGCTGCTGTGCTGGGGCTGGGGAGCGGCTGCTATGGGTGACAGAGAAGCAGGGAGGAGGACAGGGTACAGCCCCACAGAGCCCAGGGACAGGGGACAGCAGGGAGCAGTGATAGCAGCCAGGGACAGCATGCATCACCATCAAGTGCCAGGCAGGCACTTGGTGATGAGACAGATCCTGGGCAAACCTGGAAAGTCAGGTCAGTGGGTCAGAGTCAGGTGCTTCTCCCAGTTCACACTCATCCACACAGCTCTGCCTGATCCAGGGGACCACATCTGCACCATATCAGGGTTAAAATGAGCACAGGTGGGCAAACCTGGGGGAGAAGGGAAATGGTAATGAAGAATTAACATTTTCTGACTAATAAAGCAAGGTTCAAAGGTTTCACCAGAGCTGTGTTGGATGAACTGCCATCACTAGCTACTTTTGAAGTAGTCAGCTATATGTATGTATGTAGACATAATGTATGACAATAATACTTAAACTTTTCCGTTACTATTTTCTCTGCTTTCATGCAAGTCAATGTCTAAGAATATGTTCAGATCTCAAGGGTTTAGACATAGTTTCCTCAGAATTCTTTAGTGCTGTCTAAGTTTCTTAAATTGCAAAGATAACTGTTTTGAACATATATCACTACACTGAAGGATACATGCAGTAAAATCAGCACATAAAATGTAAACTTTGCATAATATATGCTTTACATACAAACTCTTTTGTTGGGTGGGAGGGCAGGGAGATTTTAATGTAGTTTAAGGGGGTTTGTATCTGGTAATTTTATGCATTTGGCAGCAGTTTGAGCCCATGTTACTTTTCCTTCTGTAAAAATAATAGTTTGTCCAGTAGTAATTTTTCATGGTGAAAAAAGGAAGTTTGGTCGTATAATAAATCAAGTAAAGGACTGGACTAAATCTATTAAACTCATCTATTTAAAACTGACAGTTACTATGGTTGATTGTGGTCTGTGGCCAATACTCAATTTAACAGGTCCCAGGAAGTCCCTTCCTGTCTTCTCTAGCATTTGCCTCATGAGTAGCAAGTAAGGTCCAGCCATGATGTCTGTGAATTTTAATTCATTTAAGTCATTGAAGATAGCTGGATTAAAAATACACAATCTCCACTGTGTTCAAACTTTCAAGGAAAAAAAAAACAAACAAACAACCAATTAAACAACATATTTCGGAAGGCTGTAATTATGAGAAGTACAAAATTAGGCATGCAGTTTACAAGACTAAAAGTTCCTAAGCATGAGAATGGAAATAGTTATTCTTTAAACTATTTAAAATAACAAATTTCATTCAAGGAGAATATGTCTACATTGTAGCAAAAACTTAAATGATCAATACAAGATCTGAGAATTCAGAATAGTATATGTTACACAGTCCATACCATTACATTGTGAAGCAACAGAAAACACAAATGTGATCAGAACAAATTGTTCAGTATATCTTAGGTGATGTGTCAGCCTAAGGCAAAGCACCTCTCAGTGTGAGCCGTGTTGCTTAACCACAGCTTAGGTGAGGAAAAATTTTACACGTGACTTGGGACATATTTATCAGCAATATCAGTTCAAACATCAGTAATTTCACAATATGGTAAACAAGACTATATTGCCATAATATGAACAGTCAAAAATATGTTGTATTATCAAAATAAAAGCAGACAAATCCGGCAGTTTCTTTTCATGTTTTTATAACTAACAGCCAAATCATTTCTTACTTTTCTTCTATATTTTGAAGTAAAATCATGAGTTGCGTCTTGTAGAAAATAAAAGTATTCAGAATTCTTAGTAATATTTCCTACATTTTCTCTTCTGCAAACAGAAATTCTACCAGTTCAGAGAAGGGATAATTATACCTGCACTGCAGTTCAGTAACATAGCTTCAGAAAGTCTGTGCCAACTTTAATGAGATATGGGGTTCTGTCACCAGCCTGTTTACACCACCACAGAACGTACAATGTTCATTTACACTGCAGTACACAGTAAATATAACTGCTGCTCTTACCGTATCTATACATCCAGTGATTTCTCTAATAAAATTAAATATTCTTTGGTTTCTGCCTGGAAAAAACCAAAAAAATAATATATGCAAAATAAGATAAAGGTCAATATCCATTTTCAAGAATACATGCTTTTACTTGAAAATGGAAACATGAATGTGGATTTGCAAAATACAGTAGTTTTGAAGCAGTAATTCCTGTAACAAATTAAACATGTAATAAAAAAGGTCATGTTTATAATATTGGTTATTATGTTTCACCCATTTACACCTTAATTACGGTGGAAAAAAACTGTAAGTGTTAGCATAACTAAGTTAACTCAGAGCATCCAACACTGAAACACGCTTAAAAGAAATTCTTGAGACTGGCTAGCTAAACAAGACATAAATATTTTCTTTTTGGAAATTCCTGCTTTCTTTATTTCATTTTGTAATGAGTATAAACGAAGACATATATATACATATTTCAGAAAAAATTCCCTAACTTTTAAATGTTTGAATATAAAAACCCTCTCACATAAATATTTAAGAATAAAAATATAAAAGTCTAATATTTTTCAAAATATTAAAAAGGAACATGAGCCAGTAGTGTGCCCCAGGTGGCCATCTCTTTGTGTCCTAGGGCTGAACAACCCCATCACAGCACAGGGTTTGCATAGTACCATCTCTGCTGAAAAACTGACTCTGGAGAAAATGCCCAACACGAGGCTGGGATGACTAGTGCACAACACCCCTCCAATTATTGTGGAGTACCTGCAAAGTCCTGGTTTGTCTCCTGTCCCTACAGCCCAGTATATCTGTCTTCACTCAGCAGAGTAGAAATGAGAACAACTCTGTTGTCATCAATAGTTTCTATATTTAAACCTGACAGAGTCTTTTGACACAGCTATCAGTGAAAAATTCTTATTTGTAAAGAATTCTTCTTCCCTTGGTAGAAAGTTTGCTGGTTCTGAGAAAATTTCCATCTGCCTCATGCAGAGGTCTCTGATACTGAGATAAAGGAATATTTGGAATATATTATATTTACATTGAATTAACAAGGATATAAAAAGATTTTATTATTTTAAATATGTAAATCAATGCAAGATTTATTATTTTTAATAGCTTCAATTCACAAAGTTAACAATTTTTTTTTTTCTTATTGACATGCCCAAAGGTAAAATCCCTATGACAGAGCATTGAAGTATATTAATACCACTTTTGTTTTCTGGGACACATATTAAGAATAATTTAATTATGTTGAGGAATATAACTGAGATTCAAGTAAAACTCTGTTTGTGTGAGTTTATGAAATATTATTATGGAATAGTACGACTATTTCCAAATGGCTATGTTTTTACAGCTTCGAAGGTTTACTAGGTTCAAAAAGTGGGTAAACAAAACATTTTAATTAACAAAACATATTTTAATTAAACAAGATTATAAAGATATGGAGAGAATGATCAAAGTGTTAACAATTTTAAATTATAACAACCACAAGTAATGTTAATATACATTGGAAGAGATGGAAGAGCAGCCTAAACAATTATAGAGCAAAATAAACCTAATTCTCTTATTGCAGTAGAGGCATTTTTTCTAAGCTATATCAGGTCTAAAATTAACAGTTAAATAGTTTGCCAATACTGCCTTTCCAGTGTCTATATCTTGTAAACCTAGGCAAATCAGATAGACAGTTCTGCACCAGAACTAGAAATGTAATATTAGAAATGACTTCTAAGTGGACATTTTAGGAAGTATTACATATTGTAATGAGTTTGTCCACAGATGTTTCAAAGGCTGAACTATATGCAGGAATCCAAGCAAGTAAGCTTTAGTCTTCATATTCAATTGACTGGAGCAATCTTCTTCCTAATTGTCTGTTTTTTCATGGTGCCTTTGAGGAAAGACTTTTCAAATACATAGTTCCAACAACTGTTCACATATATCTTTTAACAGACTTGAAAACTGTCAGTATTTCCAAAGATCTGGGTTTTACCTAAAAATCAGGCCAAGAAAGAATGTGCTATAAGTTCAACAGTCAGGAGACTTAAATTTATCAATATTAAACTCAATACAGTTTTAAATGTTTTCTATATTTTACATGAGCTTTTCAGTATCACTGGGAGGCACCACTGAGGGGTGTTACTTGTATATCTTTGATAAGGCAAAACCATAACAAACTCTGTTTCCCCTCCCAGGGGCATGGCTGACTGTTCATAACCTCTTATTGCAGTTCACGGTCTCCTCAATTACCCTGTCTGTAGGGCCTTTCCCTAGGCTCGTCACTGGACTGATCAAGGCTAAATCAATAATATCTTCTTTCTTCCTCTCTCTAAATTAGGGAGAATGACACCAGCAAGAAATTTTGTGGACTAGCAAATATCTCCATCTACAGGATAGAGACAGCAAAATGCAACACAGACATGATTTTATTTAGTCTTCTCATTTGTGCTTCTTCTGTAATTAAAACCTATACATTTTATCTTCATTAGGCCATGAAACTGTCTTTCTGTCAGGTAAGCAAGGAAAATCATATTTTTTATTTTCAGATAATTACTGTATGCTTTGAGAATCTGGAAGTGAAGGCTAAGAGAGTTTAGAAACTTTAAGAGAGCAATAATCATAATGAATTTCAAAGCCTACAATGTTGCTTTCCTGGTAGCAAATGTAGTTTATCTATGCCGTTAAAAAAGGCCATAAGTACACCTGCTGGAACTCACTCACATGGGCAGGTATCATACCAGTGAGTCAGAAAAGGGTCAGCTGATGACTCGATTTCATTTTTCTTCCTTATTTGATTGATTTGATTTTTCATCATCATAGAAAAATCACAGCTATGACACTGTTGAAGAGAGATGTATGTGGAGCACCTGATGATGTTTCAAGCCCTGGTTCATTTTCTCTTAGCATATATACAGATAAGTTGAACATAGAACTAGTAATTTGGAACTTTCTGTATGCTAAGCAATTCTAGGTGGTTCTTGGACTAATCATTACTCAAAAAAGATGGAAGTCTATTATACTGCCAAATTAAGAATTCAATTTAAAGCATCAAGTATATATATATATGCGTGTGTATATACATATATGCATTTCCTTTTCTTAGGTATCTAGAACCATGCGAATCTAGAAGAATCTAATAACAATTTGACAGCAACAAGTACTTTCCAATAGTCCTGCATTAGTGTGAAGCATGAAACTTGCACAGACTGGGAACCTTGACAGAGGTAAACATGCTGCCAAAATTAAGTTTTTCTCTACCACTTGCATTCAGTCCCCTTATGAATGTATCTCTAAATCACTAAATAAACGTCCTACAATGATTTTCTTATTCAAGACACCGCCTGGTTGTATTCAGAGGATGATGCAGGATTAATTAATGCAAGTGAATGCTATCTGTATAATTCTTCTTCACTTATAATTTGGAATGTTATCTGGAAGTTAAGAAGGAGGAAAAAAATTTAAGGAAGGTCTAATGATTTAAGTAACCACTGGTACCATATGGAACTGGATTTTAGCTTTATTTCTGCTGCAAAGCATCTGTGAGTGAACTGGTGCATGGTTTATTTGAAATAAATAATGCTTATTCTGTGCAAGTAGTAGTCTTTTTACCTTGAAAGCCAGATTAATTTTCTGTCTCACTGAAAGAGATGATGTAGTTCATCCTCAAATATTTTGTTCTTTGACTTCCCTACATGTACTGAGTGTATTTTATGATTAAAAAAAACCTGAAAAGTGTCAAAAGAGACATCCTCATTTCAACTTCTTTTATTCTTTTCAACTGGAAGGTATTTGGAACATTTTTAAAGGTCTGCAAGTGAGTGAATAAATAAAAAATTAGAGAGCATTTCAAGTGTAAAGATTTAGGAGGAAGGGTAAGATTACCGGAGAAAAACAAACAAATAAACAAACAAACAAACAAAATCCACCAATATTTTTTATCTAAAAGTTAAAATAACCCAAAAATCACATAAATCTAGTGGAAGCTTTTGGTAACAGAGAATTTTTAATTCTGAAGGCAAGAAAATATTCTTAGAATTCAAATAGAAAATTAACAGAGATTTGGGTTTTTTGAAAACTGTTGTCATTTAAATTCTCCTGCAGTTTCTAGCTGCCAAGGAAACTGAAGTTTCTATGAAACCTCCATAAATGTCTCTTGATGATGTGAGTTTGTATTCCCCTTATCTATTGAAGTGTTATTCAAAATTAGTATTACCCCAAGGATCTGAAACTGCATCACTAATATTATAATTTTCATGCCCAAAAGCTGCCAAATGACTGGCTTATACAACATGTTTATGTGACAACTTCAAAGAAAAGAAATTCAATATCCTTTATGATACAGCTAAGAGCACTTAAATCAGCAATAAAGCAATATCTTGCTTCTCTTATTCAGAAATAAAGAGCATGATATTTACATTCTTTCATATAATGAGTGATGGGCAAAAAGGAAGAGAAAGGAAGGTGGAGGCTGTTGAAAACAGAAATACAGAGTCTCATGAGACCTGATTAGGGTTTTCTGTATTAAAATCTGATGTTTTTAGTGATTTTTTCTTGAGATCAGAGAACAGTCCATCACGGTCATTGGAAATAGAATGCACTCAAAGTGACTTGTCACCCAAGCAGAAGACAGACAAATGCGTGCAGTAAGGAAACAAAAGAAAGCCATGGAATATCAAACAACCTGCTAATGTGGTAGGTAGGAAATATTTGTGATTCAGCAGCTTCCTAAGCATAACATCCTTTCACTGTGAAAGGTGAATGACTTTCTCATGGCAGGTGTTCATCTTCCAGACATGATTTATGATGTGAGCCTGAACAGTTTACAGAGAATCTTCATTGCTGGTAGAAATAAGATGATCAAGCTCTGAGTGAGAGAATATTGGGAAGAAAAATAATTTCTAAATTGAAAGAATCCTGAAAACTTGCTTCAACAATGCATGTGAAAGAAATGCTTTCAGACTGAGTTTGACATTTTGCTTAGATTTAAGTCAAAATTCTGCAGCATATGTGTGAAACCCGGAGAATTCTATTTCTCTATAAGTATACATTAGAATTCAGCCTTACAGCCAAATTATGCTGCAGACTCAAAGAGAATAGTTTGGTCCCATGACCAAACTACTTTGCAGTTTGTATCCATAATGTTTGTGTAGTAATACTTTTTCCTTGCTTGAAAAAGTAGTAGTAGGAAAGTACTTCAATGGGATAAAATCTTGCAAGCTTTTGAAAGAAATTATTGGGTAAATTCCATTGCAGTGCAATACTTATTAGATGCTTAATTTCTCTTTCATTCTTAAAACATAAACTTTGATATGAATGTGAATTTTTATACTTCATGGCAGCAAAGACTGATGTATATTTTCCACTGTCTGTTTTGCATTTTGTTTAGTTCTTTTAGATTTGTTCTGAAAATTGCCATAATGACAGTCCTGATAGACAGCTCTCTCTAGTTCTTCAGATAGTGAAGCTCTGTGAAAAATTTAGATAAAAGTACTTAAGGGACCAGTAGTAAATCACTGGAGGAAGGTAAGAAGAGGAGAGGAAAGACACAGAATAATGCATTGGTTGTAAAATGTGTAGCTTTTTTGTATAACAGAATTGACATAATTTTTACATACTTATTTTGAGTCATGCAACTGAACGTCAAACTCTTAGTCAGAAATCATGGATTATATTTATCCAAAATTTTAATACTTAATATCTTTTGTTTAGTTGTTAGCACCATGAACACGCAGATCTTATTTCTGTAATGTGACAGTCACAAATTAACTTTAAACCCATGAAGTGAAAGTAAATGCTTACAAAAAGAAATCTTATCAAATGCATATGAAAGAAATTACCTGTCAAAGCCCATATTTAACTGAAATATTATAGACTGCTGACTATAGCACAGTAAAAAAATTCTGAACACAAACAGCTAAGTCATCGTGATTTGGAAATTGAGGCTTTAAGATAGAACCTTGCTAAAAAATATTGCAAGCTTTATTTTACAGAAGAATTGTGGAAGCTATTTTAATATTTTGAGCTGTCTAACCAATACTGAACTACACTGTGTTTGTGTAGATCACAAATTAGAAGACTGCATGGAAAGAAAAAGCAATCAATGTATTGAAGTTTGAGGATGAGCAAAAGTTTTATGCATGATATAATTGTGTAATCACCGCTAGTTTGAAAAAGTGTTGGTCATGCATAGACTATATTTTATTTTAAAATGTTTTTCTGTTGAAAATACACTCTTGCATTCTGAAACCTAATACTATTCCAGTTCCAAGGAGAGATAAACATTGGTTGTTCTTGTTATCTTGTGTAGTGGTTTTGATTTTAGACCT
>VZRE01001288.1:0-15930 GCA_013396775.1 Cephalopterus ornatus
GGACTGATTATGTCACTAATGCGTCTGTTTTTGACCAGGCAGCGGTTATGAGTATTGAGGCCGTGTTGGTGAGAACACAGCTGCGTTGGGCAGGGCACATCTCCAGAATGCAGCACTCCCACCTCCCTAAGATTGTGCTCTATGGCAAACTTGCCACTGGCTACCGCAAGAGAGGAGCCCCAAAGAGGGGATACAAGGATTCCCTGAAACAATATCTCAGCCTTGGCCATATTGATCACCATCACTGGTCTGCTCTGGCCTCCAATCGGGAGACATGGAGACATGCTATTTATAATGCTGCTGCTTCTTTTGAGAACACACAGAGAATCAGTCTTGAGGAGAAAAGACAACATAGAAAGAACTGTATTTTGTCAATACCTCCTAAGGAGACTTTCCGCTGTGCCTTTTGCAACCGGACTTGTCTATCTTGCATTGGCCTTTTTAGCCATCAGCGCGTTTGCAGTAAGCGTGGCTAGAGTCCTTCTCAAATCTCTGTCATGAAGCCTAGCCATGATGATGATGAGTAACTTGGCAAACACTAACTTTAGTGAGTTTAACACTTTGTATTTTTTTTTTTTAATATATGAATGTTCCACCAATTTGATTGCGTTTAATAGCAAGCAGTTTCGCTGGCAATGTTTTTTTGTGTTTTAGCGGTTAACACCTCTTTTACTTGCAGTTCTTTTTGTTCGAAGCCTGCCTTAGCAAGTAATTTAAGGTTGTTCAGTTTTAAACAACTTGTTTTTAGCAGCAGGTCAGGAAAATGGAGTTTTCAGTTTTTCTCCTGTTTCCCTCTTCCAGGAAAACGATAACTTTAATACTTTATTTTCTGATTTCAAAACCACATATTCAACATCATTAATCAGTTTTCTTTTTTTAATAATGAATGTCAGACTAACATAGGTATATGCATGTTACATTATAATTACCTCTTAGGAAGAATATAAGAAGTAACATAAAACCAGAGATGTTTGGGATGAAGGCAATAAAATACCGGTCTCTCTTCCATGCTTCAGAACGCATCTCAAGCCATAAAGAATAACGTGCCTTGGCCTAGCAAAGGCTTCTGGGGTGAAGAGGGGCCTGTAAACAATTGTTGTGCCCTAGGGCTTATAAGAGGTGAGAATAAAGAAGAACCATAACACTATAATAAGTAAAACAGAGCAGAGAGCAACTAAATATGTTTGCTATTAGCTGTTATGTTTAGTTTTATCATATGAGCAAATAAATGTGTTGGCAACAAAAACGTCTAAGACTCATCCCCTTCTTCTATTCATTGCAGAAATACTTTTATACTGAACACAAAATTGTATATTTGATGATATATTGTGATTGATGATCTCAGTTTGCAATGAATTGGAGTCACTATGATCATGGATACAAATGAATATAGTTGCAGCACCATACTGTATGTTGGTCTCTAACTTGAGAGTTATGTAATTTTTTTCTAGGCCACCCTTCTAGATCATTCTAGAAAACTCCACAGATCTTTGAAATGTATTAATGAAATCTGAAGGCAAATAGGAAAGATGGAGAAATAAAGGCAATATAAATATCAAATTAATAATAAGAGAGTCTTAGGAAATTAAGTAATTTGACTTGAATTAGGCTGGGAAAGTTCAGGTGCTGCCTTCCCAAAACTTTTGGGCTTGCCTTTCTCATCATTCCACCCAATCCAAATAACTCTTCCCCTTTTTCTCCATCTCTAAGCTGTTTCCTTCTCATTTTCCAAAAGCTCCACAACTAACTTCCCACGTAATAAAGTTACATGTGAAAACTCCAGTATAAGGCCCATTGAAAAGTTGATGCAGGGAAACTTAACTTTTTAATACAACTATTTTAAATTACATTTGCTGTTAGGAGTTGAGATTCAGATACTGCCTATCAAACTTACAGTTCCCTGATGTAAAGATAGTAGTTGTTGGAACAATTCATTATAATGCCCAGTTAGCCAATTAAATTAACACACAACAAGCAATATGATGTTCAGAGAAAATGTAAGCTGATGACAATAAGAAATTATTTATTTTTAGTAAAGACAAAAATGAGGTAATATTTTCATTAAAAGGTACATTTTCTACCAAATTGCTCCAAGAGAAATTGCTTAAATTTATGCATAGAATAATCCACCCAAGAGATGACATAATTAGGAAAACTGCTTTTTCTCTGCCATTGACCTGCTCTGTGATCTTATACAATTCAATAACTCATGTCCCTCATTGCAATCGTTTCCACAACTGTAGGATGAAGGAATTTATATTTATCCATTTGTGTAAGTTTATGAATTAAAGAGTCTGCAAAGTTTTACTGTATAGTAATCCAAATTGCAGCCTACTAGTTCGGATATTCAAAAAAGAAATACTCTTCACGCTTCCAGCAGAGCAAAGCACAATATTTCTGCTACTCAAAGAATTTAAGGTATCCCAATAATGCTTAATCCATAAATGCATACAGATTCCTTAAAAACCAAACTTCCTAGTAAAATTGTTTACTGATCTCTAGCAAGCAAAGTGAGCACTTTAATGAGTAAGTATGCAAATATATAATTAGGTTGAAAAATCTGTAAACCTTTAGCTATAATAAAAATAAATGTTATGAATCAAGAAAAAAATCCCACTTCGTGTAGGAAAAACCACTCGTATTCTAATACACTGCTTAGCGAAGCTGGTCATTTCCATAGGAAAGAAATAGTTACTGAGTAGGTTCAGTTTCATCAGGAGGTAAATGCTTTTTGCAACAATGGTATTTAGACTGTAAGCTCTTGAGGACAGAGACCTTTTCTTTTTAATATCTGGAAAGTGCCATGCAAAGATACATGTATACATTAATATTTAATACACAAATATTAATAATATCTCTGAGTGAGAAGCATACTTTCTCACAAAATCATGTTAGATTACAGCTCTGAATGTAAACATATCAGTGTTCCAATTGTAACTAGAGCTATTCCAAAGTAATACCAAGAAAGGCCCGAGTGCTGTGTGTTTGCAACCTGCATATATTTGTGAGGTTTCTGAGGGCATGGGATTTGTGTGGTTTGAAATAGCCTGTATTTATATGTGTGCATGGACATCTCTCTGAGCCCCATTAGCAACCTGCGGATGCAATGACGAACTTCAGCTTGCATTAAGAGAAGTCTTAAATATATCTTCCCAGCTATTTGTGAAAGCAAACAACTTGAAACAGGACAGAACAAAGACTTTGCTAATACCTTCACTGAAAGCACAGCTGCAGGGTAAAGTCAGCATGCCTTAGTAGGTATCCAGAAATCTGCAGGAAAACAGTAAGTTTAAGAAGCTTTATTCATAAATATGCAGTTATCAGACACAAGAGCACTCCCTACTCAGTCAAACTTAGTGCCTCTTGCTGATCCCCTTGTGTGTAACAATGAACAATCTGACAAAAAACCTTTTTTTTCAGTTACCTTTATCTCCTCATTGGATTTTCTGCTGTCTCATTAGGGGGAACTCGTGTTGCAACCTTTGAATAATTCAGTTAAAATGTCCATCAACCATGAGACAAATCTAATGCTTTGTTAGAAGCAGGACTCAGACAACTTCTTGCTACACAATTTGCATATGATATTGCTAAATTATTACATTTATGTATTAACTTCTCGTTATGAAATCTTTATATACATGTATATGGTATTATATCTATATTAATACTTTCAAAAGGCCTACTTGTAGCAATGCAGCTTGTAAACAATGACTTGTCAATTGTATTAGGGAATGTAGGAATCTGGTTCTGTTTCTTATTACCAAAAAAAAATCATCTCTGTTGCTGGACTGAATGCAGCTGGCCACATCCTGCAGTCCTGTCAGATGGCAAACACAGCCTGGAGTTCCCATACAGGTCTTTTGAGGCAATACAAAAAGTACATAGACCAATAATTTTCATATATATATTAAGTTAATGGTCTAAGATACAATTGGATGTGTATTTGAGCATACTGCTGGAACTTAGTACTTGAACCTTGGATTGCCTGAAATGGTATAGTCAGAGAACCACATCCAGAAGTCTTGGGTGTTTTCTATTCCTTTATGTACAAAATAAGGTACCAAACAAAAACATGTTCTACCCATCTCAGACAGCATTTAAAAAAAATTTAAATGTAGGAACACAGCATTACATCTTCACCATAGAACTTATCCTGCATTTGGGGAAATACTTAAGTGCAGAAGCACAGTGCATAACTGGCACAATGCACCACTTTTTGGAAGACAGTATCCCTAAGGAACAACAGTTCATCATGGAGGCTGCAGCTAGCCCTTCCAATGCATAAATTATTCCTCTTTTCGGTGCTGTGCATATCTGAGGGCATAATCAAGTCTTAGTGCTGGAGGGAGATAGTTTTTGTTCTAAGAAATGAAGCCTGAATAGAAGCCATTTTGCTTAGTCTCTTGGAGAAATTACTCAAGTTTCAGGAGGAAATGCTCTGCAACCTCACCATTCCTCCTAGGCTCATGCACACACTGAGAATTTCTTGAACACCTTGAGACAGATCAAGGTGGCCATACCCATCTCCCTTTCTACTTAATGTTCAGTAAACCTGCAATAAACAGTGACTGGGTTGTGCTGAGGGTTTTAGTTCCCTGCAGGCTCTGTTTCCTCAAACACAGTCCTAATAAATGACTACTGATGACTGGTGGCACATACCTCTGGACTAATTAGCACATAGCAACTACAAAACTGAACACTACCACCTACCAGTGCCATGCATCTAACTGCATAGAAGAGGATGCTCTCCCAGAAAAGCAACATGCACAAGTTATGATTGAGTAGCACACTTTATTTCAGACTTTCCGCCTTTTGTACTCAAATGATATGAAATCTTAATGTTGAAAAGGTCTGTCTTAAGGATAAACTAAAGGCAAATAAGATGCCAGGACAGTTCAGGAGGGCTTCTTGTATAGCAACTTTAATAGCAGTCTGAAATTTAGTCACAGCACACAGTAGTTTTAGAGGGACAATGTTTGAATGGCTTCAACTAAGTGGCAGAAAGAAAGAAATTTTAGATGGCAGAAAGAGCTTAACTACAACATCTTTGTACACATTAAGAACTTTCTCCATAATTGCCAACACAGCACTTTCCAGAAATGGAGAAAGGCTCGATTTTTAGGCTATTTTTAATACTTATCATGGGTTCTTTCCCATCCAATCAAAGGAAAAGAAGGTAGTCAATACTGCTGATCATGAGAATAGGGGGTTTATGACTGAAGATGAAATGTGACAAGTTAACCTTTTCAAGAAGGCTATGTTTAAATAAATTATTAGCTTCTGTTCTTTTATCTGATTTGTATGAGCTATTCATTCAGGTCCTAATATATTGAGTGTATGCATGGGGTTATCTCTGACAGCAAAATTTGATAATAGTAGTCATCCATTTTTTAAAGAAAACAGTGAAAGTTTTCTTTCACTGTTAAATAGGGAAAGTTAAATCCACAAATGACAGAATATTAACTGTGCTACTAACTTCTCTACTACTGCTAATATTTTTCCATAATTCTAGCCTACTTTTTCTCACTTCATTTCCAAGGGATTAATCCTGCCTTGTGTGAGGAATATTGGCAGGGTTTAGGATTTGCAGAGAACAAAACTGTGAGACATTTCTAAAGTAAAGTTTTACGTTAAGGGACAAAACTTAAAAAACAACCACAAAGAAAGCCCAATGCAAGATGTGCATTTGCCTCAACTATATGTTCAAATGACCAGTTTAGAGATTTTTTTAAATCCTCTGCTACAGTTTTTTCTTTTTTTTCTTTTTTTTTTTTTTTGCTACTTGTTTTCATTGCATCTTATTTAAATTTAGTGCTCTAAATCCAAGGAATGTACTTCTCTATTTTTTAGAGCAACTAAATTAATAATAGTAATTGTAATACATAAGTATTCTGAAACATTCTCTGACTTTATGCAAGTCTACATACTGAAATGTGTTATGAACAAATATGAAATTATCCTCTTTAATATTATATTACACAAACACTTAGCACCTTCAGGAATTCCTCCAGCTGAAACACTAAAGGTGCTCACTGAAACTACTTAGTGTTTCTACCAATGTCAATGGTTCCAGCTGTTTTGCTCTGAAACATTGGCCTTCTTGTGTGGCTGTCAGAGCAGCATCCAGCCTGTCTTTTATCTGCACCCCACCCAGCATCCAGCCAGCAGTGCCTGAGTGGCCTAACATTTTTCCTGTTTGCATCAGTAGAACGTGCCATTCACTAAGTCCAGTTGAAAATAAATGTTAATCATCTAAAGTTAGCCATATGAAGATCATTTGCTTATCTTTTTTTCGTGTAACTACAGATGGAGAAAATGTAGAAAGTTATTTTTGTGTATAACATGCATATGTCTTCTGAAGCAATGCCTATGAACACATGATCTCACACATAGCCAGGACTCCTAGGCACAAACTGATAATGAAAACATGCTTGCACATGACTTGGTTAGGAATGAGTAAAGTACAGAGATACCTATCATGAACAAGAAAAAGTAATGTTATGCTAATTGTTGCAGTTTTAGAAACAAAAACAAAAGCCAACAACTTCTTTATATATGTGTTGATTGGCACTGAAACCGTGAAGATGTCTTTGCTCATGACTTTATGTCCAATTCCTGGTAAATCCTAACTTTAAGACAAATGCCTAAAAATACTGAGATTCTGATTATAATAATTTTTACTCTACACAAAAGGTATTATCTGTGTCAACAAGTTTAAACTGTAATTATGTGAGATGTAACTGAAATGTGAGAAAACTTTTCTTTTTCATGGTGTCTTTTTTCATTTCAAGGCAGAAATAAAATCAAAATGTTTTTTTGTATCACTGCTATTTTTCAATATTTGAGGGAGTACTTTTCTTACAACTGTCAGATATCAGATGAAAATCACAACATTCATCTCAGAAAAACACAAGAGCATTTTATTTATGCTCTGTTACATTTCATTCCTCTTCCCAGATTTCAATATTTTTGCAAATGTATCTCTGTTTTAGATGACTAAGCTATTAAGTTACTCATAACAATTCACAGTGAGTCAGCACATGTGATTTCCAACCTATTCTATCTTTTGTAACTTGGAATCGAGATTTAAGCTCACACAGGACAAAAAGGGGAAGAACAGCAGATTGAATCGCACAATTCTTTTCTGAGATGTTAAATCCACTTGGCTGTTTTCATGATAGACAGGTAAGATAATTCCTCCTGAACAGGGATACACAAGTAACATGTATCACCAGAACCTCCTTCACACTGTTGCTACCCCATCTTTCAGTTATTTCCAGCTATTCTCACATAAAAAACCTGGCAGCAGACTGCTAGGGTAGAAGTCCAGCTTTAAAAAAAAGTGAAAGGAAAAGAAATGTTCAGACCAGTATCTTGTTTTATCCTTGTAAACAGTGGGAATATTTCCAATTTTCAGGGTCCTTTCACAAGATGAAGGGAAGAAAGCAGCAGAAGCATAGCAGTGCCAAATTACAAAGAACTGGCTGTACAGGCAATCCCATCCTTCACTCCCTCTCTGCAGCTGAGAGGTTGTGCCATCTGCCCTTTTAGCCTACTGAATGCTGTGTCACTCATGAAGACTCAAATTTGGAGTCCTCTTTTGTCAGAGCAGATGCAAACCAGCACTATAGGGACAAATGTGCTAACCTCCAATATTTGGGTCATTCCAGGATCAAAAGCAGCCCCTCTTTTATAGAACATGTGTTATTTTAATTTTCCCCTGGAACAAAAGAAATGCAGAACAACCTTTTTGCTGGGTCACTGAAGGATTATGGGCCCATGGCTGTCCTGCCTAATGGATTAGTCCATCATGTCTTTAATGCAAATTTAACCATCTTTATGAGAAGAGAGCAGTGCATCACAGGTAGTGCATCCACCCTCCAGCCTTACCCTTAGGCCTGCTCTATGACCTCAGAAGCTCCTGATAAGCCTTGACCAAATCAGCTAAGCAGCAAAGCATCCCTGGACTGTACCAGTTGTTCTGTGAGCCACTCCCTGATCGTTCCAGGAGTTCTTGCATGGTAAAGGTGGGAACCATCAGAAACATCAACTGCCCAACCCAGGTGGGAAACAAAGGATAAGCAATTGTCCTTGGTAGCTTTGGGAAACCATTTACCTGAATCATAGCCTGAATGGAGTGATACTACTGTGACTGATAGACCAAGTGGAACAGTACCATTGTTACTGCACTTAGGGGAAAAAGACATTGCAGTAGTTACCAACTTGGGTTACAGGCAGGATGAAAACTTATTGATAACCAAGGTTAGTCATCTTGCAACCGTATAAAAAACAGTCCTAAAAGAGGCTCTTTGAGCTCTCCTGGACAGCAGTAGGCTGCACCAGCACCTCCTTCTGAGTGGGACGTGTCTTGCAGCTCACAAACTCCCAAGTTTGCAGGACTCCAAGAACTGTCACTGACCCTGAGGCCTGTGCTGATACCCCCCGCTCCATTTCCATGCTCCTGGAGGTACAACTCTTGCCTGTTAGAAAATGCAAAGGGATTTGATGTATTTCATAGAAGCCAAAGGGTATTTTTATAGGTACCCTTACACGTGAAAAATAGGCGTACACATTGCTTTACCTGTGATTTGATTATGTTATGAATGTTACTATCTCAAATCTATACTTGTCATTGTTACAATTGTAGTGAACCCTATCACATTGCTTTGTAAATGTTAAAGCACTCAGTGATTAAGTGCTGCTAAACCCTTTTGCACTCTTATATTTGCAACCATACTCTTTGCACCTCCTTTCACATTCCTGACTTCCATGAAAATAATTGCAAATTGCTTCTAATTTGATCTTCTTTTGAATGCTTTAATCTGTGTAGTAAATAATACACAGATGAAATAATACACTTGCCATCAAACTCTGTAAAATCGCATTTTCACAAATTCATATTAACCCTGCTTTTGCCAATACCTTTGACAATGTTTCTTTAAGTGGCCAAACCACTCATCCAAAACAGAGGGGGCAGGCAATTGGATGTAGCTTTAAAATGAGTATGTGCAAAACTTAATGATTGTCAAAGGGATATCTTAGTATGCTTCTGTTGAAGCAAACCATGTTTGCTTGAGTCCAAGATGCTTATTTAATTGCTTTCTCTGGGTACCCTCATACCTGCAGCAGATACTTGCTTGGGAGGGATACCATCTCCCACACATCCAGCTGATAGAGGTGTGTGGACCCTCACTGCTGTATTTTGGTATTCTTGGAAATGTAGTGTAGAGGTTCATTTTACATCTGCTCTGCCTGTTTGTAAATAACTGAATTTAAAGTAAGGCACATTCAGAATAAGGGTGATGCTTGCATTGCATGTTAAGTCCAAGAGATGTGTTTTCATTAATGAACAAAGAACCTTTAGATGAGATGCTCTAAGAAAGCTCCTTTTATAAAATGAAGGTGCTGGAAAGTGTGTGTCACTGCCACTATCAACTAATAGAGGTTATGCGCTGATGGAAGGAACAAGAGAGCTTGCAGAAGCCTGTCTCTCGCTGTCAATTCCAGGCTGCAGGCTTTTATGTTCACTTGTAATACAATCAATAAGGAATAGCTTAACTTGGGCTCTGGAAGCTTGATTTTATAGTTTACTAAATTTCTTTTTTAAATTTGTTTAAAATAAAAG
Organism: Cephalopterus ornatus; assembly: GCA_013396775.1. Taxonomy (NCBI): domain Eukaryota; kingdom Metazoa; phylum Chordata; class Aves; order Passeriformes; family Cotingidae; genus Cephalopterus; species Cephalopterus ornatus. Next base: position 9,626 of record VZRE01001288.1, read on the forward strand.
AGAAGTTTCTATGGAAACCTTCCTTTTTATTTAAGAAAAATATCTCCAAGGCTCTCAGGCTTCATCTCTGCCTCACACAACCCGGGCTGGCTGGATCCATGCCAAGAGCCGCCGCACTCTCCCAGGCTTGCTGCACCAGTGTGGCAAACACCTGCTACCGCCTCCACCATGCAATTGATGTAGTGTTTTCCATCACCTCCCATAAGGATGTGATCACCTCACAATAAGTGATGTCCCCATTCATACATTTCCACCTCCCAAAACAGTTGGCAGCAATGGACCTTCCACATTGGCCTGGGAAGCCCTGGCAGCATATTCTGGAGGTATCCTACCTGGCCTGCAGCACTGACCAGAGCAATGAAATGAGGCAGAGTGAGGAGAAGCCATGTGGCTCTTCGAAGTGGGAAATGCTGGCCACCTCAATCTTGCTAGGAGTCTAAGTGGCTTCCAGGACTCAAAGTTGTTTGTTCCAATAAAGCTTTAGATGTGGGGGGAAAAAGGCTTCCTTGAGATAATCTGTTTCTGAATTACAAGCCCTTAGAGTCTTTTTCCCAAATAATGCAAAAATATCTGCTGATATCAAAGAAATAAAATGATGGAACTACTTGGGTTTAAGTTATTTTTACCCATTGTTGTCATTACCATCAGCTGGTATATATGATTTCTTTGTTTCCCTGAACACAGAGTGCGAGCTCAGGACAGTCTGTGTGCTTAGACTTCCAAAGTTGCCTTTCCAAAGGGCTCTCTTTTCTTAAGCCTCTCTCCTCTCTCAGTTTGTGATATTTTGAAAATTTTTTTGCCTATTGATGCAAACTGTATACATTGTTGCTGCATTTGAGATCTTCCCTCAGCTTCCCCTCCCATTACTCTGCCTCTGACCAGTCTTTCACAGCGTTACCCAGCCTAGAATCTGGGTTTGAATTGCCTGATAGAAATTAGACTTCAGTAATTTTTTAAATCAATCTTGAACTCACTGTGACTAGTATACTCACCAGCTTCACCCATCATTCATTCAGCCATGACAGCAACATATGAGGAAATAAAGAAACAGCCTATAAAATCTGTTCAGAAAGGATCTAGACCAGCTGTTATCGCAAAATTTGAGAACATTTGTAGAAAAACAACAAGATAACAATCAGATGTAAACTTGGATAAAAATTTCTTAAAAGTAATAAGCTGTATAAATACATAGATTATTTTATATCTGTGCTGCATTCCATACCATGTAATTAATTTTCAGTACAGCACTTCATTAGATGAGTTATTGAATAAAGAAAATAATTTAGTTTTGCGGCCCTTTTTTTTTAAAGTCAGGAGTAACTTGTGCTAGAATAGAGGCATGTATACAATTATTAAATTTTTAAAAATAAAAATGGAAACTTTAAAAAAATTAAACTGTCCTCACCTGAAATAAATTAATTTAAAAGAGATCCTGCTGATGAAAATATATGCATTAATATCTCAGTATTTTTCTAGACTTTGTTCCCCTAGAAAAAAAAAAAAACAGAAGTGATAGCTCAATATAATACATCCATTGCCTAACCTGGCTGGTCATTCCTCACCTTCTAGGGGAATGTTGCTAAGAGAAAAGCTCCCATGCCTGTTCCTTATCCATGCTGTGCAAGTCAGCTGTCCTAAATTAACGAAATAGAGGACTTTCTTCACATGGGTAAAGGATTTCTTTTCATTTCAGTTTTAGCTTTTTATGTAATAGTGCTTGAATCAAAAATCTCAAAAACACATTTGATTACTTCAGGAATTTTTTCTCAATCCCTCCAATGACAAGGTAACTCTGCATTCTAATTGAAGCTCACTGTAACTTATCCAGCCTAAGGGTGATATAAAACAGGGCTGTTCAGCTTTTTTGACAACTATAACCAGATTTTATTACAGTAGGTTGCTCGTGGACCAGAGAACAAACAAACTTTATAACATGATGAGTCACCTGGGGAAGAAATTCAACCTGCATGCCAGGAGTTGGACAGCAGCAGTGTAATGCATTAAGGGTACCATTACATTGCAGAGATACCACATGAACAAGAGCTGGAAGTTGATGCATTTATTTATGCCGTTAACAAAAGATGTTCTTCCCACATAGATACAAACAAAACTAAGCAAACAACTGGCAAATATTAAATCATTATTACTAACACATAGTTCGTTATTTTGACTGTTTAATTCATGTAAGCTGGTCTCATGGCTTTCTGATTAAAGCTGCCAGAAATTATGTTCTTTAGCCTCACTGTCATCAAGTCAGTCAAATGGTGGTATTTTTAATTAAAGATCATTCCATTTTTTTCAGTAAGTGAAAAAAATCCCATTAGATAATGGTGAAAAGCAAAAAAGAAATTGTTCTGCTTGTCAATCTCTCATCGCTCTTATGTTTAATTAGTTCTTGTTATTTGGAGTCCCTAGATGAAAAATCAAAACAATCAATTTCCTGCTTCAAAGCGGAGAGATACAGCACTGGGATTTGCCAGGATAAGTAAACTACTTGAGAATACATGTATGATGATACAGAGAGCTCCTTATCACCTGAACACAGGAAGTTTCAGGATATTCTATATCTCATTAAAATGCCCTTTTGGCTTTCTGTTCACTCCAAACAATAGAAATGCCTGAAGACTCCGTGGAATACTGTATCACAGGACTTGTGATAACTTCTGTGCTCCTCATATATAGTAGCACTTTTTCATAGGTTCTCCACATCACTGAGAGAATAAAAATAAGGAGGAAGAAAACCTCTTTGGACCTCTTTTTCTTACAGTATGTGTCAAACTCATACAGAAATGCTGCAGTATCTTTGTTTAGGAATGTGGAAAATTTAGGCTGTTTCCTTGGCCTCTGCCTTCAGTCTCCGTGGGATCCTCTGGCTGCCATTGCTCTGTTGTTACAGAAACGAAGAAAGAGTTAAACTTCTGCATGAAAAACATTTGAATTTTTGCAAGTGATTTTGGATAGTGTAAAGACAGAGCTTGATGCACTTGGACTTGAACAATATTTGCCACATAAAAAGAAAACATTATTTCCTTCATATCCAGTGAAAAAGCTTCACTTTGCTTTCTGTTGTCCTTTTCTTAAGCAGGAAACTGATGAGAACAACACAGAGGAATGACAATATGTAGTTCCTGTTGAAGGCAAAGGGCTGAAGAAGGACACTTCCCTATGTTACTTTCTTCTCAGTTTCCTCTTCAGGTTTTTGACTGTGCTTTCTTAGGAGACCCTTACTCTGCCTTGGCCAACTCCTGCGGGTTTCCCTGCAAATAGAACCACTCAGTATTTCCTACCTTAATTCACAGGCATCCTCCCAGCACCTGACTCACCTTTTGGGCCTTCAGAAGCATTTCTGTGCTGCCCTTCTGGCCTTTGCAAATTGCTGCCTCTGTTTGATTAAACAGCACTTGTTAGAGGAAATATCATCTCTCAGCTGCAGTCCCATTGTAAGGACAGTTTACAAAAGAGATGTCTTTTTATGTGAGTACAGTTAATGGATAATGGCCCATTATCAAGAAGCTGTGACTTTGCTCATAGGTTTTCTTTCCACAGTGGAAGTCTTTATTGTTGTTAGCATACAAATTTCTGGAGCATTTACAGAGAAGCAATTAAGGCCATATTCAGATAGGCTATTATTCTACCTAATGGGAACATAATAGGTACTTAATAGATATTTAGGTACCTATTATGCTTACCGGTTCAAAAGGGCAAAATTATCAGGCTCTTTTCCCAGGCCAAACAGAGGAATTGTTGAGGACTAGCAGACATCAGAATGTGGTATATTATGGGCTCAAATTCATTTCCTGGGCAAAAGAACACCGAATTTCCTTCATGATGCCCCTGAATGGGTTCCTCTTTTCAAAGGAGAGCTCTAGGAATTTGTGCAGCTCACAGACCTGGTCCTTGCATGAAAGGACCTGATGCAAGGAGCAAGTGACATCATCACAAAGTGTCACAGGCTTCCTTGAGTACAGGCTCTGTAGTTTTAAACAAGAACTTTTTTCTTTCATTTAAACTATAAAACGCTGTATGAATTATTTAAACTTTTTTCATTTAAATACTTTTTATTCATTTAAAATATGAAAAGAAAAATGGAAAAGGTGTTAAAAGCAGAGTTGTAAAAACTCTTAGTGTAACCTTTTTTTCTCCAATATGCAAAATAGACCACAAGGATATCTTGTAGAAAATAAGCACTTCTTGGTTTGTTGCAGAAATATATTACAATATTAATTAGTCGTATTCCAAATGCATTCATGCCTTTAACATTTATAAAACTCAAATAGATTTTACCTCTGAAAGAGCACATGGGGCTGTTCACTCCCTCCCAACCTTCCTGCTCATGCAGATTTAAAGTTGCTGCCAGGAATCAGTCTACCATCCAGTGAGCTAAGCAGAAGCCACTACACTGGAGAGCAAATAAACCACAGGCCCTTGGCAACGGTCAAACAGCTTGAAGGAAGCATTTTTATTTGCAAAAGAACCCCAAACCAACAAATGCAAAACAAAACCATCAAGATCTCAGCAGTCCAAAGAAAGTTTTTTACAGATGTGGTGTCACTCCAAAAGAGAGTAAACTTAGAAGCTTTGTAAACAGATAAATATTACTCCCTTTTCAGATAAATTATAATCAAGCTCAGTCAAAGAGTCAGCTGCTTTCAATTTACAAGTGGAAATTCAGCCTCTCCTCTCTCCATGTTGCCCCCGTCTGGTGCTTCCTGATACCTGGGAGTAGCAGTGCCTGCCTTCTCACACTGCCTTTACTGGAATTAGGAACAAACTATGAGGAGTTTTCTTGCAAAAAGTGTGGAATTTATCGCAGCTGTGGGATCAGTCACATTATGGAAAGAATGGATGCAATCTTTTGCTTAAGCTGCCATTAAAACAATGTCTGTGTAGTTTTCGAGTACATCATCCTTATGGAAAGCCATAGTTCTGATGATAAAATATTTAAAACTGCCTCTTGGGGGATCTCTAATTCTGCCTGTGGATCCCCACAGAAGCTCTTTAGACATTTCAAATATTCTGTTAAGACTCTACAGAACTGTTTTTGGTGTTTTTTGGTGGTGAAACTACACCATCATTTTCTGATGCAAGTTGAATCCCAGCAGCACAATTTATGATTTTAAACTCAAAGGTGAAGAAGAAAGTCTGAGTTTCTAATGTTCGACTAAAAAGTCTGCTTTGCCAGCTTGCAACCCAAATACTGCAAGCTGAGAAATAAACCAGATCAAAACAATCCCATTGACCCAAACACAAAGCAAGAGCAACACACATTTCCAGAATTTCTTTCTGGCCTCCTCTTCCCAGAAAGGGGTGCACAAAACCTCTGACATCGGATGAGTCCCTCTCCCCAGTGTAGCCCTGGGAGCCACAGCTGTTGGCTGCTGCCTGCAGTGCCTGGTGGTGCCAGGTGTAAATTTAAGCTAATTTTCAAAGCTGAAAAATTCATAGCTCTTAACCCATGCATCGTTGCAGTGAGGAAAGCAAAGCTCATGAACTTCCACATTCAAAAACAGTTTTCCTTCTTCAGTTCCTTAAAATAAAATACCTAGTGTGACCAAAAAATTGAATTTCTCTAGCGTCAAAATCTGATGAGCTGACTCAGAGAGAAGTGAAGAGCTTAAAAAGCAGTCCTCATTAGCATAATCTTTCTATGACATTCCTAATGGCCCCATAATTGCAATGGTCAAAATAATCACATATTTTGATGTGAATGAAAAATGTGTTAAGAGGTCTTTCAGTGGCAATCCTATTAAACCATCTCAGTTTTATATGGTCTTAAACTCTGTTCATCTACATGTACTGAGTAAATTGCAGTCTCAACTGAATATGCTACAATCATTAGATCAAGCATCTTTCATTTAATACTGGTCATTTACCCAGGATTATGCAAATAAATAAATAAATAGAAATTTAATCCTATCTAATCATCCAGGTTTATTGCTGTAGCAGAATCTTCAGAAGGTTCGTCTCACTGTTTTTTTTTTAAAAATTGCTCTTCATAAAATATATTTATGATTTTTTTATTTGTTATCTGATTTGTCAGTATTTGTTAATAAAATGCTTTGGAAGTAGAAGCTGGTATCTGAGGGACTGAAGCATAGTAAAGGAGGCAATACATGAATTAAAAATCTATTTGACAAATATCTGGAAAAAAATCAAAAGACAAATACAAATACCTTTGCTCAGAAAATCCAAGACCCACAATGCTTGCAGTTTAGGGGAGTATCACTGCATGTTGCCCCTGTTCTTCTGGCTTTTTTTCTCCAGGCATGCAGCACCGGTGATTCCGAAAAATCCCGGTACGAAGA
>VZRE01001290.1:0-16221 GCA_013396775.1 Cephalopterus ornatus
CCCCGGCGGGGTCGGTCCGGCCCGGCGCTCCGGGCACGCTCCCTTCTCTTGGTCAATCTACACAACAATGAGAAACAGTTTTCAGTATTTTTTGCGCGCAACTCCCGCCCCGGGCCCCCCCTTGAATTTTCAGGCATTTTTGGGATGTAACCTGCCTTTTCTGGGAGAACCTCGCATGAACCCCCCTCACTCCCCACTCACCTCACCTCTATGTGGATGTTGCCTCATCTCCCGCTCAGGATCCACTCCAGCTGTACTCCAAGTCAGTGCCAGATGTCTCAGGCCTACCCTACGACACCGCTGCAGGGACATCAGCCCAGGAAGCTTTAGGACATGGGATCAGAGTATGTGCTCACAGACCCACCTCAAACCTAATCCACAGCCCCCACACCCCGGCCTCTGTGCGCCTCCGTGTGTAGGGGCAAACTCTGCAAAGGGGCTTTGGGAATGAGCACCGGACACAGGACACAGTTACAGAGTGCTGAATGCAGGGAAAACTTCACTGTTCTCTGAAAGATTTGAATACTACACCAAAAAAAAGATAATTTTCTTTTAAAAAGTCTTTTTTTTTTTTTTTTTATTTTCTACAGAGTTCCCAGCCAAAGTTTCGCATTACTGAAAGGAAAAAATACATGTCAGGCAAGCTTATCCAGCAGTAGTGAAGCACGCCCTTCACAGAGCGCTCGCACCTGTCCTTGGAACTTCATCTTTGCACTGACAAAGAAAACTGCACTGCTGAAAGAGTGCTGAGATAAAGAAGGATACGTTTAGGTGGGTAAGAGGGACACACATATAAAATAAATAAACAGCATTTGCAAAACTTTCCATATACAAAATAACTTTTCCTTTGGAGGGTGATTTCCATTTATTTTAATTGACAGCCTGTGCAGAGATAAATCTTTCACCATGTGAAAATGCTGTTTTTACAAGCAATAATGGGGCACTAATCAAACCATCAGTCATCTGCAAACTGCCGAGCCTCTCCTCAGAGTTGAGGGTGCCAAGCTTTGGGGCCAGCCCTGTGGTGGAATACAGCCACTAGTGGCCCCGGGGCTGCTCAGCAGGGCAGGACTGACACTCTGCTCCTGATGAGTTCAGCGTCCCCAGACTAGGGAAAAACCAGTCACCACCCTTGTCAACTAGACCAGAGCATTGAGTGCCACGTCCAGTCACTACTTGAACACCTCCAGGGATGGTGACTCTACCACTGCCCAGGCAGCCCCTTCCAATGTCTGACCAGCCTTTCCATGAAGAAATTCTTCCTGATGTACAGCCTGAACCTGCTCTGGTGCAGCTTGAGGCTATGACTTGTCCTGTTGCTTGTTACCTGGGAGAAGAGGCTGCTACCCACCTGGCAACAACCTCATTGCAGGTAGAAAACCTACAGATTATTTGCAACTATGTTCTAGGACACTTTTTAGGAACAAATCACTCAGACACTTCACTACTGAGTGTGATACTTTCATACCCCTGGCCTGCTGAGTTGCCACAGCAGGAAAAGTTGTCCAGGACAGAAGAGTCTGTGCTTCTGCGAAATCACAGATATGAACTCAGCAGTCATGGTTTGTGTTCTTGCGATGGAGGGCATTGAGCTCCAAAAAGCTGAATCAAAAAGAAGTCAATGAAAATGAATAGAGAGATGAGGTGAGTTGGCATGTCGTACCAAGGAGATGCATGTCTAAGGTGGATTACCTTTCAGGCTTTTAGGATGACAGATTTATTTTGCCTACTTGCTGCACTACTCAATAACCTAAGGCAAGGAGCTTAGCTTTAAAATGAAGAACATTACATCTCTAACTCCCCCTCCATTAGTCACCATAAGGACAGAGATAAGAATTAACAGTTCATGCTGCTTCCAAAATCTTGTATAAAAATAGATCACTGTGTCCCTTCTGGCAGTCCTGAAAATCTGCAAATTCCTCCTTCATCTCTCAATTTCAACAGAAACAGTCAGGTCCCATTCCCAAGATTTGTGTGTTGGTCAAATGCATGGACGAATGAAGTTCGTATTCTCTTTCCTTGGAATCCATTCCATTTCCATCCTCATTGTTTGGATTTGTTTACATTTTCTTTTTTGTCCAAAGGAAATGCATTGGCAGTGCAAACAAAATACAGGTATGATGAGAGCCCTGCCCACCCCCAATCCCCAAACAGCAAGTGTTCACCTCAGCATCGTAGCAAGGCCTCACGAGGTGTTATCTGCATGCACAGGACTCCACTGTCATGTTGGGGTACACCTTCAGAACCACATTTTTGTTTTCATCAAAGAACAAGATACTAAGAGAAGACATTTTGTCAGGAACACAGCAAGGCTCAGGAATGCCAGGGACAATTCCGACGGCTCTCACTATGCTCTGGATGGTGGCGTGGTTGGACGGCCTCAAGGCCTGCAAGAGAAAGATATGGCAGAACATGTTACTGCACCCACATTCCAATGGACTCACGTACTCTACAAAATTGCTACCTCGAAGAAGGGCCCTGTGGAGACCCATCAGCTGTAACATGTCTGCTTCTCCACCCTTTCCAGTTGCCACCATAGCTGCCTGGAGCCAGCAGCAAGGAATGTGAAACTGGGCTGGTTTCTTTTGGGGCCCTGTTAGGACTTAAAGAAAGCAATTAATTATCTTAAAACACTGTCAAAGACAGATATTCCCGTAAGATAAGCCACCACAGGAACTTGTGATAAGAGCAGATGGCAACAACAGGAACCAGGCCTGGTAAGGCAGATCTGGGTCATGTACCCAAACAAAAATTCCCACTGTGGAAAACTGCAAGAAATGAAAGCGTTAATTCCAGACCTAAACAAAAGTGAAGGTTTGAAATAAGCACACTGGACCAAATTCCACTGTGCGAGCTGTGGGAAAGAAACAAGTTGCCACGCCAAGTTGTGGGCACACCTGAGACGCCCTGTGAATATCCGGGACTTGGATGGTATAAAAGTGGTAGCCCAGAAGAACGACTCCGGGACCCTCATCCCCCGAGAAGACCAGAAGAAGGACCGGCAGGACGCCGTCAGAATCCATGTGGTGGTGATACCTTTATCTTTTTACTTAATCTGTCTCATTCTCTCTCTTTCTCTCCCTCTCTCTCTCCCCCTCATATTTCCTGTTAAATAAAATCTCTACTATTGACCTTGGCATATGGTCTTGTTTGCACCCTTAATTCAGGCAGAGACATCTTTTAATAATCAGATCCTAACACCCCCGGATGAAACTGTCCCTCTGCCACATTCAGCTCCAGCTGCTGTGACAGGATCTCATGCTCCCTGTGGGATCTGCCTGCCCAAGGAATACCTACAGGTCAAGGTGGTCTCTCCTGTGCGCTTTGCTACGCACAGGCTGCAATTCAGCCGTACAGCTCATCGGGCTGGGAGGGAGGCTGTCCACGTGCCGGCAGGCTGAGTCGCTGGGGGAGCCAAAGAAACCTAACACGTGGGCTGAGAAGTTTGACTGATGGAACATAAGCGTGTCAGGAAAAAACAAAAGCAGACAAAATCCGTGCAAGAGAGAGAACAGAAGCACCTCAGGCCACGATGCCAACTGTTCCAGTTAGCGCTTGTGCCAGGCTCGGCTCTTTTGTCTCCCATACTAATGCCTTCTCACCCATAGTATCCATTTGTAGTCAGTGGCACTGCGGAGGAACCGAGCCCCAAAAAGTCCGTTGTACCTCATAGCTAAGGTGCCATTTTCGTCCAAAGGAGAAACTCCAAATAACAAATTTCACGGATTTGTACTGATGTAAAAAGGAACACACTTGGGTTTGCTCTGAACAAAAAGCAAATTTGACCGGTGAGAACTATTTGGTTAAAACACCAGAATATATTAAGATGCTCATAAAAATAAAAACAAACACACAGAAATGCAAAATACAAAGTTTTACCTCTGAACCACCAAACCCTTCCAGATCCAAGTACCTGTACAAAAGATAAGCGGACATGAAAAATGCACAGGATGCAGCTTTCAGCCAAAGACTTTTGGTTTGCTTTTTAGAGCTGTTCTTACACATAGAACCTGGAAATCAAAACAGTTTCCTGTGCTGCTCCATCACATGCCACTGTGAGATAGATGGAACAAGGCCATTTGGGCCAAATGTGCAATCTGCAGTTCTGCTGTGACAGGAGATGATTTGTTTCTGCAACAAAAATCAGTCTTAAGGTTAGATATGTACCAACCTGAGGCTGAGTAGCAAGTAGCATTGAGGAGCAAGTCTCAATGACCTTGCAAGCAAAAAGCACAGGAATAACTGCGAGACTCCAGCTCACATACCATATCGTTTGCATAACATGTTAGTACATTTAGCAGTGAGTCTCCATTTGGCAGCTGATCTCAAGAAAGATATTTCTGTTGGTTTGTCCTTGAATTCATTAGCAGCCAGGGATTTAAAAATGTATCTTAGATTATCATACAGTTCCAATTTTTGTATCATTTCTGCCTGCAAAAGGAAGTGAAAGCTCCAGTAGCACCCAGGCTCCTTTCCTTACTCAGCTGCAGTGCAGCATTCTCCACAAAAACAACTAGGAGCCCAACTGATGTCCCAAGCCTGCTGATCACACGCCAAAAGGTACAACACCTGGGGAGACTATTTCCTGTAGCCACTAGTACTGGAATTAAAATCAGGTCTCTGAATATGCCACGTAACATCATAAATCCTCTCCTCCAGGTATGGAACATGTACTGCCAAAATGCTGAACTGCACTGAACCCACTTCAAGCAAAGCAGCACTGAACGGATTTCAAGCATGGCCTCAGCCGTCAGCAGGAACAGCCTGGACACGTTCTGCCCTAAAAGAAGCGTCTCTGTTTGACACAGGTCTCATCCAACACAGAACATCTTCCACACTGACATGCGCCTGCGCTGCGCATGCTGCCCCAGCTCTTCAGACACACCCTGGAGGATAACCAGCTTTGGCACAACTCTGCTTCAGCCGGCAGGAATTTGACCATGACTGGAGCAAAATCCAGAGGCATGTGCTTCCAGGGAAACCCAAATCCCCTTGGGAGTACTGAACTGCCATAATGCCCTGCACAGGGTGGGGCAAGTCAGGCCACTGCCTGCAGGCTGCCTACGCTCCATCCAGCACATGGTCACAGAAGGCAGACAGAGGTTTGCTTTTACGAGGGGAGCAGTGGGAGGAAAAAATGCCATGCTGCCTCCAAACTGCCAAATCTGTGAGCAAGTCCAGCTGCGGTCAGGCTGTACCCGTTAAGTTCCTGCACTCTCAGGAAACTGGTTGCCCTGTGGAATATCATTACAGCTGGGTTATGAGCAGGGCACGTGACAGCAGTTACAAGCTCTCATTCCAGACCACGAGAGCATCTGCCTGGCCCGTGTGCTCTGCACCGTGCCACATGCCCAACGCGTGCGGGTTTGACAGCAGTCAAACCAGTTCCTGGAACCAGGGGATGTGTAAGGCCAGAAAAGCTGGAGGTGAGAAGTGGGAGGCACATTTGTTCTTAATTACCCAACAGAGTTGTCTGTCAACTCTAGGAGCTTGCCCTCAGCCAGGGAACATTATATATGTACAGGCACACATTAGTCTGTTAGTGCCTGATGGCCCGAGTATCATTTTGCAAACGTGGTCTTAGTAGTAGCACCAGGCATTATGCCTCTCTCAAGAACAACACACAGCTCTAGAATACACCCCTGTATATAATTTAGCTTTTCAATCTCTTTGGAAAACAAGGTCATTTTGTTTTTTGCGATTAAAAAAAGCGCACAAAATGAATAATGTGAATTTCAGCAATGGGCTGAAATATACCACTGGCTTTGAGGGAACTGGTCTCACAGCGGGGATCAGTACGCTGCTCTCTTACTGATTCAGATCCCTCTGCCATACACAGCTCCACAGTGCTGAAATAGCTGCAGCACTCCGCTGCTGTAATTCTTTAATCACGTTTTTATAACTAACACTGCAACTGGAAATGCTAACCCAGTCTTAACCAGAGGGATACAGCAAGCCCTTTTATAATTTATGTGCCCTTCAAGTCAGAACAGAAGTAGTCCAGGTCTGGCACCGTTAACATTTCTAATTTGTATGCTGACTTCCTGGTTTGATGGAGGACAGTTCCCAGCAACAAAGTAAAAGGCCCAATGCAATGTATTGCAGGGTAATAACTCTATCTCTTCCCGTTCCCTTTCATTTTTTGTCCTTGATTCGAAACTTGAAAAGGCCTGCCATTGCAGCTGGATGTAGTCAGGCAAGTCATCTCCTCCTTCAAGGAGAGGCTTCTGCCTTCCTCAGCTGCTTTCTCTGGGCTCCATCCCCTTTGGCATAGTTCCTCCTCCCTTGGTTCCTTAAGCCATGTAAGTGCCACATATATTTTGGAATAACTGCTCAGGCTTCACTGTGGTAGGAATACTCTGGAATGCAATGCTGCAGCGAGTCCAAGAGCACTGCCTTTACTGAAGTTTCCTGTGGGCATTGCTCACACACACCCTTCAATTTAGGCCAGCCTTGAAACTCACATCCTACTCTCTAGTTTTGATAGTCTCAAGGGGGTCCATGTTGCTAAGAACGGCACAGGACATTTGGAGCCAAGTTCATCCACCGAGGTCACAGGGCTAGGAGCACATCAGCCTTTCCCTGTTACTCACGTGCAAATTCTCACAAATCAGAGGACATTTTGAAAGTCAGCGGGCCAGGATATATTGCTTTTGGACCCCCTCGGTCTGTCATAGAAGTAATTCACTTGACTCTTCTGTTTACAGGCATCCCAACCATTGCTGCAGCTGCACAGAGCTTCCTGCCCTTGTGACAGCCCTGCCTCACGAGGCACATGCTTCTCTCCTGGAGGGTGCTGTGCCACCAACTGCAGCGTGGGTCTGGCAGCACAGGCTCCTTTGGGGCACAACTGCTGGCTAATAAGCAATTTTCCGGATCTGGCTTGTATTATGTTCATTAAACAGGTTAATAACAAGTTCGCATATCATAAGCACTATTCAGGAAATGTTTTATGGCAATTTGGGTTCTGGACAAAAAACTAATACCAAGTCGTATTTTTTTAATTACCTTTGCAAGCCTGTCTTTTTACTAGATGTTCTAACCACTGCCCCTTGCAGCACGAGACAAAGATACCACCTAGGTACTAGACCCAAACACTTAATGAGATTGGCTGCCTTTACTGACACAGCAAAGAAAATGCACGGTTTACAGTAAGAGACAGGGTGAAAGAATCAAAAAAGACCGTACCTTTGGAATAGGAAATTGGCATTCCCCTGAGCAGTAGTAAGCATCAAAGGACTTAGGGGAAATAATCCACTCGCTCCAGCCAATGTCTGCAAAATCCACCTTGAGATAGCGCCGGGCGCAATGCCTTGGCTCATTCCACTGCTTCCTCCTCGCCTTCTTCAGCGTTTGCTCATCGAACTGGAGAGTCTGGCTCTTCTGAGAAAGACTCTTCCTTTGCTTCTTCTTACTCTTGGCCCTCTCTGCTAACTGCGGCTGGAAGGTTTTGTAGGGTTTCCTGTCTTCCCATCTCTCCTTCTCACTATACTGGTACTCAGCTCCCGGCAGCTCGTTATTCTGCAATGGTAGCACGATCTCTGCAGAGCGTTTCCTCCGGTGCTTCCCAAGGCTGCTCCTCATGTGGCTCTCTGACTTGGAAAAGACTCTTGCCAGAGGATGACGGTGTCCTCGCAAGGCTGAGACAACACTCTCTGGCTCTGAAATAGCGGAATCATTGGCATAGATCAGGATGTAGGGTTCACAGCAAGAAGATGCCCTTTCCCACGAGTGATGGCTAGTCAGAGCCATTTTGACACTGATCAGCAGTTCGTTGTTTTGCTTTGCTTCATGCAGGAGCCGAGTGATATCCTTCCACTGCCAAGAAAGGGTGTCCGGGTAAGCAGTGGAGACATTTATTAGGAAATGTCCCAGGCTCCGAGTCTGGTTCCCAGCGGAAGGAAAGGTCCAAACTGAAAGACATATCTGAATGTCAGGTCTCCTATGCCTGTGATGAGAGCAGCCACTGGGCTGGGAACAGTTCCACGTGACAGGCAGCAGATCACCAATATAATAATACACGGAAGCTGACAAGACATTTTCAGACTCTGTGAGTGATGTCAAGTTAAAAATGTACATTTCCTGGCCTTCCAGCCTCCCTAGAAAAAGAAATCCTTAGATAAGAATATAGACATTTAAAAAAGTCATCGAGAAGACACATGGGCTGATCTGACAGCCTTTAGGCCAGATCAGACACTAACTGCGCCTGAAGTTTCCCATGACAATAATCAATTACACAGCGTACACTAAATCATTCCATCGAGGCCCCTTCTTCAATTTTCATGCCAGAGCTAGAGGGTATTTACTAATACAACTGAAGGCAGGCAGACAGTACTAGAGCATCCCTGATAATCAAAACAAAGTCAGCCCAAAATCAGGTTTGGGAGTGGTGGGGGTGGCACACCCTCTTGCCTCTGTGCAGAGATAAATGAGCCAAGGACAACCCTTCTTCATAGCTGGGATGTGCCCGTACCAACTAGGAGGGATGTGGGGGACAGCGGATATCGTGCCCAAACCCAGGGACAGGCTCCTGACGCAGGCTGGCCTGGCAAGCAGATGAGGGACTGATTCCTTTAACCCCCGCAGAGTGCAACACAAAGGAGGGGAAGATTTAATTTTTGTTTTAAAATGTCCTGTTGGGCTGCAGGTACATCCATCCTTCAGAGCGAGAGAAATACAGATCCAAATGTCAAGCTGTAAAACCAGGCTGCATGGAAAAGTCAAATATTGTATAGCTAAGGGACACTCTGCAGTCCCTCAAAGGGCTGGAAACAACCCAATACGTTAGAAAAACAAGGGGATGCAAAATTAAAGGCTTTTTTGACGCCACAACAAGTCAAAGCCCTCTCCGGAGGCTGGAAAGAAGTTATAGTTTAAAGAATTTTGCAAGAGAGTTTCTCTCTTCCAGTATTTTGGGAGAGGTGGTAATGGTGTGTGTTTGTTTGTTTTCCAAGGAACAAGCATAGAGATGGCCACGGACTAGGGGTGAAAAGCCTCACCATTCTCACCCTCAAAATACTGGGGGAAGTCCCTACTCAAGCAAGTGAAAACATGATTTCCAGTACTGATGCTTCAAAGACTTTGACAACTTCATGTTCTGGGTGATATCCCAACTGTTGATGCCATTCAGGTAAGTCCAACATATTCCCCCTGTGCTGCCCCATTCCACTCCAACAATCCAAGTAGCCTCCTCTTCTAAACATTTTTTTGTCATGAGTATTTCAACCAATACATTTAAAAAAGCAGGAACTGGTCCCACTGGAAAGACAGAACCCTTCTCCCCAACATATCAGATGCACTGCTTCATGGAATTATGGAAAAAACAGCATACATTTTCCTCAGTGAAACGGGGTCAAAACAGTGAAAAGGCCAAATCATTTACAGAAGACACCCTTGTTTACATATTCAGCCCAACCTGATGGCAGAGCACAGAGGTAAGTTCCCAAGAGCTGAAAACTGATGTCCCAAAACCCATCCAATCTCCAGCTATTATTAATGCCCAGGGAACTAGATTTCCTTCAAATTCGATCCTGTTCTAAGTCCTCAAATCCAAAGTGGCCGTTGGTTACACTTGTGCTAAGCACACATGAGGACCTGACCTCTGCTTTGTTTATAATCACTAATGGAATAAGGTTAATAAAGAATTTGGAAGAGCACTGAGCACATCAGTCAGTCTTAGGAATCAGAATTTTTGGTGTGCAGCACCTGTTAAAGAAGCTATTATTTAAATCATTGCTGTAAGTTGAATGACAAGTTTGGATTTTAATTTTTAGTAAGAATTCCATTTAACAAATCCTGCCTGTTCTGAAGTGGAATGCTGTAGCACAAAACAAAACAAGCTGCTTTTGTTTACAAAGAAATTCTAGATGGCATGGGACAGACACATGAGGAATCCAAAGTTCTGGTTAAAAGCTAAACTTCAGCAGCCACTCCCAGCCTGTAACCCCATGCCAAGAGAAAGCACTTGCAGTAGATGGTGCTATTTTCCTACAAAAAGACCTCCACAGGCTCCAGCGGTTTTGAGTTCTCAAATCTTTCATCACCAAAATCATCTAGTGGCCAGCACGCACATCCATGGATTCAACGGCTTACATCTCAAAAAACCCAACTGCGTGACCGGGGTTTGCATCACAACTTGGGAATACTGTGTCGAGTAGGTCCCTTGTGTGACACGGATACCCAACTCCCAGATGTGAATGTGAAACAAGCGTTCCCCAGGCTTAAAAATGACAGACATGCCAAGGAAGATTCAGCTTTAAAATATCTACAAATGCACCTTCTCCTCAGGAAGATTTCCTTTCATTTAAATGAAACTTTGCCCTGGAGCTTTGAGGACAGACTCTGCTGGAAATCTTTCTGGAGGATAAGATTTAGGAAGAAACAAGCAAAGAAAAAAGTATGTGCAACAGATCTATACACTGCTACCTTCCCCACACCATGAGGCCCAAATTTTAGCAGCAATCTCTGCTCCCCTCCACCTGATGTTGCTGCCAGCCTGATGAGGACTTTTCGAGACCAACCTCTGCATGACAGAGCTCTTTTGAATTGCCATAGGTATGACACGGCATGACTGCACCGTTGGCATGGCTCGCTTCTACAGCATCGCGCGTGGGAACAGCAGCCACTAGCTGAGGAGGACACGCCAGTGTTCATATTCCCACAGAATGTCATTTGGAAGCTACGTGCTGTTGCACAGACAGGCGACGGGTCTGTCGGCCTCTGGGGCCCACAGGCAAGTCTGTGTTCACCTGTGCCCTTATCCAAATGAAACCCAGAGCCCAGTAGCACCGTGGCAAAGCTTGTATCAGGACATCACTTCCCAGTTTCCTGCAGAAGTGACGACAGGGCTACCCTAGGAGGGGGCGACAGGAAAGGTACAAGTCTCTCTAGACGTAAAGCAGGAATGCCTCAGTCGACACGTGTGCTGGCACTCCCTGGTTGGGGTACCAGAGATGCCAGATTACTTACTGACAACTCAAACCCAGCTCATGGCACCGCAGCTGAAGCACGTGTACCCCGCTGGATGTTCAGGGGCACAGCCCGTGCTTCCTCACCTCCCTGCACCAACCTGCAGCTGCAAGGACAGCCTGTGACTGGCATTAAAAAGGTGTTTTTAAGGAAGTGCAGTGGGTGTGTGAAGACAGACATGGCCAGCGTGATCAGATTCATGTCACAAGGGGCACTTCAAGGCATCAATAAGCTGGAACGAGTCTGTTAACATGTGCTGTATTTATCTTTATAGAGGATGCCCTGACATTTTTATGGACTGCCAAATCTATCCCATGGGTGAAAAAGGATGCAGTAACGAGGACTATTTAGTTATACAGCCACCATGAGCCATCATTTAAATAAGATATTCAAGTGGTGTCCTTGTGCTAGGGCACAATTAAGAACATATCACTGTTTCTGCTATAAAACTTTGTTTTCATGGGTTCACAGTCTAGCTACAAAAGTTCACTCAGAGCTGGAAATGGGAACAAGTTCCCAAACAGGAACATAAATTTGGAAGCCAGATTTTCTCTTTTCTCCCACACTCGCTCTTACTCAGCTGCTGCTTCCCAGTTACCAACTTGTGCACTGTGCAAAAGAAGGATACAGGATGTGGTTCTCTGTTTTGGAAGAGCACAGGGACCCGGTGCCAAACTAGTTTTACTAATTCCTTCAGCAAAGCAGGTAAGGTCACGCGAGCTAGCAACTTGACATAAAACAGCATGCACTCTGATTAGAGCCACCAGCTGCTCAAAGAACTTCTCTAGAAGCAGCAATGGTGCACGCTAAGGACCTAACTTACATGTGGATTTCACGATATGAAAACCACAAATCTGCACGCTGCACATCCTAAGTGTGCTGCACAGTGGGCACAGGTACCGTCTTCTGTGTATTTTAAGCAGAAAGACCACAGCAGGGTGAAAACTAAACACAACATCTAACTGGAAGCTAGCACAAGCCAAGCAAGGCAAGGGGGTCACCCCTCAGAGTACACAAACCCGAGCAGGGCAAGAGCTGACTGCATTCCCCCTCACAGCTCCGATTCATTCCACTTCAGCTGGTGGCAGCCAGGCTGGTTGCATG
This sequence comes from Cephalopterus ornatus, assembly GCA_013396775.1. Taxonomy (NCBI): domain Eukaryota; kingdom Metazoa; phylum Chordata; class Aves; order Passeriformes; family Cotingidae; genus Cephalopterus; species Cephalopterus ornatus. Next base: position 12,073 of record VZRE01001290.1, read on the forward strand.
AAAGCTGAATTGTGCATAGCCTGTCCCTTTGAGACCAGAGCTCTTCATGCTGAAGCAACGTGCTCTAGAAACTGTGACTGGCTGGGCACTGTGAGCACAGGTCACCCACATGCACAGCAACACTGAGAGACAGGTGGTGACAGAAGCCAGAAACTTCAAATTCTGGATCTGGTCCTGAGAAGCCGAACATGCAGATCCTGCCCATTTGCCTCAGAGAAAGTCTGCAGATTTGGGCCTGTCTGCCCAAATCATAGCTTAGTATTTTTCAAGTTCCTCCTGCTTAAAAACTACCAGGATGCTGCTGCTTGCACTTTATTTATAAGGGTACAACAAAAAACCCCCAAACCAAAGAAAAACCCAGCCAAAAAAAAGCTTAAACAAAAAACAAATCCCAAAACCCCACATTCTCACTGTCTCCTGACTGAATGTTTTCAAGGCTCTTGTCGCAAAAGACCCCTGACGCTACTGGTGCTCAGAGGGGCCAGTATTTGGCCCAGACTGGTTTCTGCAGGCTGATGGCAGCTGCTGAGGTGCTGTTTGCCCTGTGCAGTGCTCCGTTTCCCCGGTTTGTGTGGGCACTTCACACCACAACAAAGCAAAGGAAGGCCTTTCCAAAGGGAGGAGAACATAGTTCTAAACCCACAAGAATTGCCCTAGGGGCAGGTGTAGTACCTGAAATTACTTGAAATTCAGTCAATAAAAAAGAGTTTAAAGTAATTTCTCTTACTATAACATTATTAGAGGGACCTTCCAACTCAAGTCAAGTTTTTTAAATGACTCATTTGCAAGGCATGTTCCTTAAGCAATGCTCGGATTGAAAATGCTTTCAGAAGCAAACCTAGTCTGCTTTTGAGGCTTTTATCTTTCCACTCCATTTCTCTCTAATTTTTTCATGCTGTACCTTTCCTCCTCAGCCTGAAAAGCGATCAGCACACCTCCGAAGGAAGTGCTGAAGGTAAGCAGATTTCTGTCAACCGGAGCTCAGGTCACTCTCAGCAGAAAAGAACAGCTGAGTGCAGACACTATGGCACAGACGGAACCGCAGTTTCAGAGTTCCCTTGCCAAAATCACTCAAGCCTTCAGCTCTAACCCACGTATCGTCTGACCCTTCTTCCTACGTGTCCTTTAGATAGTCAAAGGGGATGAAAACCACTCACTTGCTGCGGCACCTGCAGGAGAAGAACTGGAAAAGGCCTGCCTGAAGCAACACGAGGGCTGTTTCTGTCATCCTAGAAATGTCCTTACCACAGTGACAAGAGCTGACATAGAAATCCCAGGCTGAACATCCTCTGACTCAAACACACAGAAACAAATTAGAGCAGTTAAGTCCATGAGAGAGAACGGTGCTGTAATGTAACTACATGCCTAGTGAAAGAGGTGCATCCTTACTTCACTCCTCTTGGATTTGGGGCCTGGGGTTTCTTTTCAGCTTTGTCACAGGCAGCAAAGGTTCCTTTTTTGAGCAATTCAAACTGAACAGTTACGCTACAAGATAATTTAGCAAGATTAATGAGAAACAAATTTGCCAGAACAAATGATCATACAAACATTCATCAACACCAAAGGCTAAACAAGCAACCTTTGATACTCCAGCCTAGTCACGAAATCTGGTGCAGGAGAGATTTCAGGGCAGTGCAGGATGGAAACTTCAGAGGTGCCACACTGCGCTGAAGCTCTCATCCCATCCCCTTGAAGGACTGAGCCACAGAAAGAGAAACTTGCATTTAAGTTTTCAGGATGCCTGATTTGATTAATCAGCCTTAGTTGTTTTTGTTTGGCTGTCGGTTACAAGGCTGCAGCTGCCACACATGACACCACTGTTCTTTGATCAGAAACAGGGATGACTTTCAATAAATCCTACAAACTCTTGGTCTCATCATACAACATCTGTCTTACAGGGTCTCAAAAATTTGTGTGGCGGGTTACCTGGGAGATCTGGGAAACACCTTTCCCATGTGCCACACAAGAACCAGCAGCCCTGGAGGAGAAAACCAAGGACACAAAGGTTTCACAGCCACATTTGAGAGCGATGTTTCAGAAAAGAAACAGTTTCTCTCCTGAAAAGGTCAGCTTAAATTGCAACGTTAAATTGAGATTTGCTTCAAGGCTTGGTGCTGTAGATGCAGGAGAATCCCCAGATTCTTGGGGAGCTTCTGTGCATGGCAGACAAAAAGCTGAGTCCTGAGGGAGTTAGCAGCAGGGATGGTAAAACATAAAGGAGGAACAACCATACAGTGTATTAAATTAACTCATGCAGCCCCATTGAGGACCGTGGGAAGCCCACGAGAGACTGAAATTTGGAGCCAAAGAGTGCAACAATCAAGGCAGAGGATCTGGAGACAAAGCACCTCAAAAGGGGAATAAGGTGAATGTGCCATTTTCATCGCAGGGCTGGCCAGGCAGTCAGGCACAAGGAAGAAGTCAGAAACCAGAAAAAGCCTTTCCACTCCAACCTCCATCCTGAGGAACATTTGATCTAAGGGTTTCCTGGAAATGTGCTTTTCTGCCATCAGTAACCACACAAAACGAGCTGCTGCTGCCTATGATGGCAAGAGAAAGACAACAACTAACAGTTAAATCTTTTGCAGAAATACTTACTAAAGTGTCAAAAAACTTATAATCAATTTATTGCTTTGGCAGTTGATCTGTAGAAGTATCAGAGGAAGAGGAAAGGGATTAGCAAGCAGTGTGTTTATAGGACTGCTGGCACCCAATGTCAAACAAGAGTACAAATATAAAGCAAAAGATCACAGAGATGGACTTAAAGCAACAGCCTTCTAGGTTTAACATGCTATATGATTTGAATCAGATATGTGTAAAGGAGCAAATATTGCTCTGCTTGGACTATTAACACCCCTCCCTTTTTTGGGGGGTGGGAGGTATATTACACCTCCCCCTCTTTTGGTAAAGAAGTCGCTTACTTCAGAAGAAAGTCATATATGTTAGACTTCATATAGCAAACAAGTCACATTAGGAAGGCAAGAGGAAGTTCCTCCGTAGAAGCAGCAGCTGGAGAAAGTCCCAGCTCTCTATCCTCCAAACTCAGAGTATTTACACCTCTAAAGCCTGTCCTGTGGACAAAAATATTTGCAGGAGCATATGAGATGGACAGCACTTGCTGTAAGACACTAAAGCTGCTCAACTCCTCATGGTATTTGAGCTCTGTGCAGAGCTGCTTCATGAAAGACATTGTTGCCTTTGAAAAAGCAGAAGTAATGACCCTCAAAGAAACCTAAAGGAAGCCTGGCACCCAGCTCTCTTTCCAAGGAGAAGAAGGAATCAAGACAGGTCACTAAAATTCCCAGACAACTCTCGGTTTTACTGACAGATGCTTGTCCATGAAAAAGCTGCTGGGTCAGTCCACTGGTGTAATGAAAAGTAAAAGAATGGCAGATAGGGCTGCTGTGTGTGGCATTATAGTTGTCATACACAGTGCAAGGTTTTGGAATGCAGTGGATTTGGGAAGGACCACCCCAGCGATAGTCACATTTGGGTTCTGGCAGTTCCATTTAGCCCTTGCAGAGCTCAGATGCACAAAAACCAGAAGGTAGCGAGGAGATGGAGCGCCAAGACGGTGCTATCTTCCCTTTCTGCTAGGACACGGCTCTTTTGGGATACTGGCATGTTAAACATTCCCCCCCACCCCTCCATTATGGAAAATAATTTTATGTTTTTGCCAATCTACCTGAGCATGTCAGTCTGTAATCACAGAGGTATCTAAGTGCCACTGCCAAAGATGTCAAGATGCAGTATTTACCATGCTCAAATCATGCTTCGACTGAACTCCTCTGTCACTGCCTCTAATTGCCAGTACTATCTCCACTTCTCAACGTGAGAACGCTGCAGACACTTTGACCATGCCATGGCTCTGTCAGGTGCAAATCAGCCCTTGGTTCAAAAGAAGCTACACATGCAAAACACCACTGAGGGGGAGACTCTGGAAATAATACCTTAATTATTCCACCTCCCTCACACCGTACTAGGCAGCGATGCTACATGCAGAGCTGAAGCAGCAAGGCAGTAACTAAAATAAGTGACACATTTTAATAAATTGAATAAATAGTAAATAGAATATCTTAAAATACACAGCAGTCCTCGCAGGAAACGATACTTGTCTAATCCTTCCACGTCCTCCTCCCTCCACCGAGC
>VZRE01001290.1:16988-53123 GCA_013396775.1 Cephalopterus ornatus
CCCCGCTGCTCCCCGCTCCCGGCTCCGCGGCCGGTGCAGCCCCGCGCCGGGCAGAGCCGGGCGTGAGCCGCCCGGTGAGGGTGCAACCGCGGCGACGGCCCCGCCCGCCCTCGCTCCGGCTGCGGCGGGGGCAAGGCGCGGGGAACCGCCACCCCGGCGGAGCGGGACGAAGGGAGGAGAGAGGCTCTGCAAACTCCATCCCCCCGGGCGGACGGCGAACGAGGCGGGGGACGTTTCCCTGCCCGCCTCCAGCCAGCCCCTCCCAAAGGCCGTACAGTAATGTGATTGCAATAAAACAAAAACTACGAGTCACACCGCAATCACCCTTCTCCCTTGGAACGTCTCACGGCTTGGCTGGGCGCAGAGCGCAGTCCGCCCGAACGGGGCTAAGCATAGGTGTCCCCAGCAGCCTCGAGCCCACAAGAGGGGACATGCACCCAGGGAAATCCTGCACATGAGAACGACTCCACTACAGCAGGGCACAGCAAGGTGTTCCTTACTCGGCTGGGACGATTCTGTGTGCCTCCTGCACTTGCTGCCTTTCAGCACCAAAAGGACAGAAATATCTCACTCCCCTTACCAGTGCCACAGCGTCACACAACAACCCCATCAGGTATGACCCCATCCCTTCTCAAATCCTCTTCACAGCACAAAGGATGCCTCACCTGTACATCTGGCCGGGAACACAGGGGAGGTAGAAGAGGAGCCTCGTTAAATTGTCACTGTTTATAAATGCATTGGTTTCTGACCCAGAGAAGGGGAATAATAAGATTAGCCTGCAGATCAGTACCTGGAGCTTAGCACACAGTATTTCCAGCACAGGCCATTTACATTTTCAACACGCTACAAAAAGTGTATCATTATCCAGCCCCAAATACAACACTACAATAACATTGTTTATTGCCCCTCAAATTACACTGAATTTAGGATCAGTAGCAAGTACTGTTATGAAGTTGTAGTAAGACCATCTGTAACTACAAGAGGGAAGTGCCCACCCAGGAAAGAGAAGATTCTCAACAGCAGAGTAATGATTTTTATATGCTTCTACATTTGAGGATTCAAATACAACCCATGGCAGTGACTCATTTTCAAACAGTTCTGAGGCACCAAAGCTGCCACATGCATCTCAAAATATTATCCATGGATATGCAAGCACACATAACATCAGTATCAATGCTAATAGTACCATTAACCATACTTTTCACTTCCCTATGTGAGAAATGTACATTAGTGCAATACAGAACACACAACCATACAAGTGATCATTCATAATTAAAACATTCAGGCGTGATTGATTTTTTGAACAAAAACAATAAAACCGATGCAGATCCCTGCAGAAAGAAAACAAAATTATTTGAACTGATAGCTACAAAAATCAGCACAAGCAGCAGTCTCTGGCTAACATCCATGGCTGAACTGTCAATCATAAAGAAGAATCTTTATGCATCGGAAATACTGGAATTGCCATTTCAAGCTTCAGTCATGTTATTTCCTACTGTCAAGAAAAGCAATATTAAAAAAACCCCCAACCAACAACCAACAACACTCTTTAAATAAAACGGGCATAACTGAATCCTCTGCTATACCTACAGTGCCAAAAAACGTGCTGTAAGCATCTGATGTTTTGCGTATCTCCAACACATCTTATCAGCTGCGGCCTGGCTCTTGAGATCAGACCATTGTAAATTGAGAATGACTTTAAAAAAATAAAATAAGCCCTCAGAGACAGCATATGTATCTAACACCATTCTCAAGCAAAGGGGATTTAGTCAAGAGCTAACATAAGTTCATTGTGGAAGCTCAAGCACCCTATGGTTGAGCTTTTATTTAAAATCTTTTAAGTGTTAGCAGAAAGCTCTGTTTATGCAAAATTAAATCCAAATTTGGCTCTCAGAGCTTCGCCCCACCACCTGACTGCGGTTGTTTAAGTTCAGTGTCTAAAATTGAAAGTTAGCCCTATACAACCCTGTTACAGCCAGAGAGGAGAGAGAAAGAGGACTCTGGGTACGAGGTAGAGAGGAAAGAATGACTTCTCAGGGCATAAGAAGCCTTCTCCAAATCCCCCTTGTCAGACGGCCGCTGCAGTTTTCTGAGCGTGCCGCACAGGAACACCCTTGCTTTATGGATTGTCCCAGTGACATGGCAGGACACTCACTACACGGAGTTCTGCAGCTCTCAAAGTTTAAAAATATTCCCCTTTCTCTGAGATTTTTAAATGCCAGAGCCCTGTGAGCACACAAAGCAAAGCAAAGCAAACCAAACCAGAGCACATAGGAAGTTACTCTCCATAGTGAGTGACGGCTGACAAACTCTCAGACCTGACCTCTGAGGGAACAGCGCTTTTGCACTTCCCTGCTATTCCTTTTCCTCTCCTGCTACAGAAGTGGTGCAAACAACATATATCCTCCCTCCCAGCTACAGCCTGTGCAGCTCCAGGTGGGTCTGCAGGCCCTGCTTCCTCCTTGCCGGGCCCGAGCATCTCCATCCCAATCCACCATGGAGTCTCCGATCGGTAAAGCCACCTGGCCTTTTAATACCTTAGTCACGAGCACACAGCAGGCTTCAATGGAAATTAAGTTTATTTAAATGGTAAGCAAGTCTTGTCCCCATTGTCAGGGCCAGCCTCACCACCCTCCAGCAGTGTCTTTAAAAGTGCTATTTAAAAACCTCCAGTATAAACCTTCCAGGTTTCTACTTTTTCAGAGCTTGCCACAAAATGCGCAACCTGGTAACTTTGCAGTTATTTGTTCCCTTCACACAAGCACTCAGAAGTCCCAGGGAAGAGGAAACCACAAATACTCCTTCTAGGGGAAATGAAATAATTACATATTTGCATAACAAAGTGATATTAGCAAAATCTGTTCAGCATCTGAAGACCAATCCTACACTTGTGCTATTAGTTGCCTGGCTCTCAGCCTTTGCAGAATTCACTTACCAAAGCAATCTCCACTGCCGTGGCTCCCACATCCCAGCTCTTCTGGCTGTCATCCACAGAATTCCCCACTGCAGCTCTGCGTCGGCTGCCTCGCACCCCCCTCTGCACATCTTCTTGGCTGTCTGACATGGGCTTCTGTGTGCTCTGCTCCGGCAGGGCTACTCACACCGAGTCTTTTGAGTCACTGACACCAGATTTGTCCCAGCAGTATGCTCCCAGCCCCACAAAGTCACCCCCACTCTTACCAGACCCAAAGCCTCTGGCTAAGGTGTGTTGTCTTGCCTCCAGTGACCTCATCTCTTCTCCGTGGGCTCGGTCTGCTCTGTGGGACCGCCGTACTCTGGGACATACCACTTCCCTGCATCCCTGACATACATGTTCTGTGTACACCACCACAAAATGGCTCGTGGCCCACACAGGAGAACACTGAGCAGCACGTCATCCTGCAGCACTTGGAACTGCGCAACACGGGCTTCAACACACCGAGATGGCTCTCCCGTTATTGGGAAATGAGGTGGCGCGTGCTCCTTGGAATGTTCCCACTCACGGCCCTAGAGACGGACACAGAAAATAGCCTTTTGCTAGGCAGGGCAGAGTGGGAAGCCCATACCAAATGCCCTTGTGTGCAGCCATTCCCTATGTCCCGTGTGCTGGCTTTTCAGGGCTCACCAGCCAGGCTGGGTGTTTGCTCAGGTGGCCAGGAGCAGCCTTCTCACTGGAGGAGCCTTCCAGAATTATTTCTTCTCTCAGGCCCCAGGATCACATGTTTCTCTCATCACAGAGAACTTGTGCTGTGGGATCTGTAATAACTCTGCCTGGAGCTGAGCTGAAATAAAACACACCTCAAGTGAACAACAGCCAAACAACAGGAACGATGTTCCCCTCCGTGCAAAGCCATGTTCTGCAAACACAGCTTGTCCACATGGCCGCAGTCTGTTCAGCACCTGTGTTTTTGTTTTCTTTGCAGTGGGAACCGTGTCTTGGCCTGCACTGCTTGTCCCTGCCTGCCTGCCTCCAGAGAAGTGCCCAAAGGTTTTATTCATCTGTAATCTGATTTCTGTATGTGGGGAATCAGAGTTAATGGTGCGTATTCCCCTACTGCATCTGTCACTGATGGCTGAAAGAAGAACATCTAATGACTTCAGTATTTTATACTAAATAATAACAACTTTTCTGTGATTCTGCTGGTGGCTCATGATGGAGCTGTTCACTACCAATCTTGAGTGCTACTTTCCAGCTTCATTCTGTGATCCAAAACTACCACCACAACAAGAGCTCCCAAAGCTGATGCAAGACCAAAGAACCAGACTCCACATAAAAAGAACAAAACTATGATTGTGGTCGGGTGCTAAAGAAATATAAAAGACTACAAAATATATACAGGCTAATAAAATCTGCAGACCCTAACTCATGGACACAGTTCAGATGTGCTGGAAAAACACCCACAACACTCTCCACTGGCCCAAAATCTAGAGATGCCCAATATCAGTTCCCTTAGGGCAGCGTGCAAACTCTGTACCCGCAGTAAATGTCACAGTCGGTGATGATACCAAAATCTCCTTTAAGAAGAGAATGGAGACACTTCCATTCACCTTATGTTTACAGAAAGCAATAATTTTGGGCTGGACAGTTTGCGTTTGTTTCTGCTAAAAAGCCACAGGGCATAAGAACATACACAGGAAGCTTTCATGTGGTTACCAGTCCTTGGAACACTTCTCTCCTGATTACCATGTGTTCTGCATGTCCACTTAATTTGTGTCTACTCAGGGCTGAGCAGTGACAGTGCTGGGAACAATCCTCAGTGACATTTCAGGGAAATGGAGTGTAACATCATTTAGCTGCTTTTACTCACTGTCCTGTTTGTCCAAGAAAATTAACCTTTCCTATAGAATGCAAGCCAGTCCACAGTAAGGTTTGGGGACAGATTTCCACTTACGGCAGAGACCAGAGCTCCCTCTACTTAGTACTGGTAAAGGATTACAGCCCGTAACTCGGGAGCTTTCATCTGTGGTAACGGTCAGGGGTCCTCGGCTTTGGATGTCGGAAGGTACACAACACCAGGAGGGCAGCTCAGAGGAAAGCACAGGTGGAAAGGAAGCAGCAGATGGGTTTCCTGAGCAGCCAGCGCCCCTGTGATTTACTCCACAAATACCATTCCTTCACTGCAGGTACCGTGGTTCACATTCTGTCTCAGATGATGTTCACTGCCCAAGTCAGAAACGATTTGAGGCTTCCAGGTGCTGGGACAGGGTGGTCTGGAGAAGTGACACGGTCTGTGTATAACGCGTGAGGTCCTCCCAAGACTGCGTACAGAAGCAAACTGAGCATGACTGCAATTACACTTGATGTTGCTGAAGCATCTTTGACCTGACCAGTGAGGCTAGAGAAGAAGATCCTGTAAGATACGGATGATTTTTACACAAATACTGTCTTTTCACTGACAAAATGTAAGGATGAGCTGTGAAATGAATCATCACAAGACCTTTCCTTACAAAGAAGATTAACTGGCATCACACAGGAGAAAAGACCAATACACGGCACCACAATAATCCAAAATAAGGGAAAACATAGTGATACTGAACAAGAGCCTTTAACTGAAATACCGTTTTGTATGTAATCAAACTACTTGCAGGCCTCTGCTGCAGTACAGGAGATGAGTAGATTCAGCTCGTGGTACTGAGGAATTTTTCAACCAAATGTTTATTTCAATACTCTGATTGCTCAGACCTCACCAAGGATGTGGGAAATGCAGTTGCATATGCATCCTTCACTGGATCTTTTAATTACTGGCATAGCTCAGACAGCAGAGCTTGGAAATTCAGCCACAAAAGCCACTAATGGCAGAGTCACCCTGAGCTCATCAGGGGCTGTTCTCCACCTGCTTCTTCTCACTTAATATTTTAAAGATACCAGGTCTCTTCCAAATAATAGTTTTGGAAGTTTTAGGGCAAGTTTTTCCAAGGAGTTAAAACAGATCCCTCCGTCATTATTAGTTCTGGTTCCTGCAAGTTAGTCATCAAGAAACAGCCTCTGGTCTTTTCAGCCAGGCCACAGGTATGTGCTCTCTCTCACGGGGCCTAGGACTGCACCCTGCCAAGCCTTAGGCATAATCTCTGCTTAGGGCAACAGGTGGCTCTCCAGAGAAACAGCCACTTTGTCTGCCACGAGGCCAGCTGTACCTGCAGCAGCCGGCAACACGAGCAAGGCCAGCGCTTCCCAGCGCCACACATGAGGAGTTTGCCATCGTTTTTGCTAGCATATAGCTGGCAACTGAACAAAGTACTAGTTATTCCATTTAACCATCCATTAAAAAATCTGGACATACCGACTTCAGCCACAGCTATTTCCTGGCTGAACTCGGAGGAAAAAGCGGTTCCCCAGACACCTGTGTGTGGCAGCCCTCAGCGGGCAGCATGCCGCGCTGGGCTCCACGGTGCCGCAGCCCCGCTCCCTCTACACCTCGCACGCTTGGTCACTTAAGGTCAACTTCAAATATACAGCACAACTAATCACAGGGTGTGACCCCGTGACCTGCAGAGTGAGAGAACATACAGGGAACTACTGCAAAATCATTCCCTTGATTTTCAGGGAATCAGCAAGAGAGAAGGATCGACTCTGTTTAGGTCCCACTCCCTTCTGCATCTGTCTGTACATTGTAAGGCTGTCTTCACGCGTAAACAACTGTGAATCATTCCTGATTCCCACACTGCACACAGAAGATTCAACTCAAATCACATTCCAGACAAGCACTTGGCCAATTTCAGGTTTGTGAGAGATTTTTTTTCCTTCTGCTCTGTTCTCTCTAGAGACAATATAGGGAGGGCAGGTTAGCTTTTTCCCCAAGTTACAACTTTTTCTCCCCTAAGATTTTAGTGATTCGTAGTTTCCATTTCCTAATTTCAAATATATGTGGTTACTTTGTTCAAAGCTATAAAAAAGCCCACCTTTCCTCTGAAGACACTTTCGATCTTTCTTACAAGATTGAAGTTGGAATTGAAAAAAGGAGAGAAATTAAAAGTGAAAAGTAATATTTGCTGCATTTAAATACAAGCCAGATGTGGAACCATATATCTCCAAATTAAACATTTACAGAGTTGGCAGCAAAGAATTTTTCTGCTCCCACATGTGAACCTCGAATCTGAATGTACTCTCCTTCCTACCTGTGTATCTATCTGACGCTCACTCTCCTTTCATACCTAAGGATTGTCCCCCAGACTCCTGCACAGCCACCTCTCGCATCAGCACAGTGGCCTCGGTTCACCTCCAAAGTATGTGAGGACTACGACAAAAATCGTGGATGTCAAATGTGAGACAGTAACATGCACAATCAGGAGCCTACTGGGTGATTGACAGAGCCACAAATACTAAAAGGACCTGGAGTGCAAAAATCAGGGCACGCTATCTGTGAGTGCGGACATCGAGTCTCATACATGGGGAACACCATTATACAAGGAAAGGACTCTGAATCACACATAAATGGTGAGAAGATGCTTTTCCCCATATGGCTCCAGCCACACGCCTTTAGAGTGACAGCAGCCTTCCCTGCTTTCAGTCTCATCGGGCTCCCCACCTTCACCCCTTCGCCACCCATTTCTCCAAAGTCTCAGCAGTGACTGGCCTGGTACTACCAGTATCTTGGTCAGCAAACCCAGAACTCAGTTGCAACCAAAGGCCCAGGTGGTTTTGTAAACATTAAGTATGACGACAAGCAACCTAAAAAAAACGCATCTACTTTTTGTAAACTATGAAACAAAGCGCTGCCCTCCTCGCAGCGTTGTAGCTCGTCTAAGAGATCCCATGCAATTTATCAGCCATGGCAATGGCATTACAAAACTGGGATATTGAAGAGAGGTATTTTTTTCTCAACCTTGAATTCTTTCACAATACAGTATTACAAGCAACATGGTAATCCCTGCAAATTAGGGGCTTGAGTCTGTATAATCCTCTCCAAGACTCAAGAGTTCCCATTTTGAAAACTCAGGTTGGTTTTCACTACAGGTTTTTTTTATTCCTGAAATAAAGTTTGGACTTTACTCATGGCCGATATGCATAGCATCTGATCATTAGGGATGCCAATAAGCTCTGATTCGCAGGCATTCAACCCTACTGACTGCTCTTGAGCTAGATGGGGCAGCTAGACAGCCACACACCAAACTGGGCCCACACACGTACAGCAAGAGTGAGGGTTTCCCTTCCAGAGCCTACGGCAACCAACACACCACCAGGGTCCCTGGAGAAAGAGTCAACTTTGGATCCTCCAACACAAGCACAAACTCCTGTTACATTTGAAAAAAAACCCTCTCCTGATAGCAAAACAGAAAATGCCACAACTAACAGCCTTTTTTCTCTAAACTCCCTGCAGATCCTGCACCCTGGAAGCTGGCAGATCACAATGACAGCTGTCACCAGGCGCATGCTGCCTGTCGCATATGATCCGCTCCAACCTCTGCCTGCTGTCGCTAATTAACTTACAGGCACCCACAGAGCATCCCACACCCTTTACCAGAGGCTTTGGGCTGAATACTGGAGTTACCACCAGGCTTGCAACCACAAGCCAAGTGTGAGGACAAAATGCTACACGGTGCCCAGTATCAAAAATACCATAGCTAGCACACTGCCATGGAAAACTAATAAACTGGGCAGGAGTTCACACAAAACTGAAATAGTACAATTCCACTGCAAGACCCTCCCTTCATCCCCCTTCACTAGGAGAGACACTCCAAGTACTTTCGATCAGACAAGAAGGGAATCCAAGCTTTGCCTTTTGCTGTGCTGCTTCGTTCAGAGAACTTTTTTTTGGTATGGTTCCACAAAGTGAACATTCTCCATTTTCTCTGAACAAATTGTACTACACTTGTTTCTCATCAGATGACATAAATTAGCTGAGAAGGAATGGATTCAATTACAGCCCAGATTCCAGACCTCTTAAGAACTGACTGCCTAACACATTCCTTTCATTCAATAAACTGGAACCAAATGAGGATTATATCATATAAATAATACTCCCTCGATAGAGCAATGCAATAAAATGGCAAAAATACTCAGAGGAACCGCACAGATCAAATACAAGAGCCTCTGATACTACCCTCTGGATTTAAAGCATGAACATCACATAAACTTAATTGTTCAGTATTTTTAGTTTGTATTGTGAACAAGAATTTGATTCAAAGGCTATAAGTTAAGACCAAGTTTCATACCTTCTGACAGCCTCAGACAGCCAAGGAAAAAATGTGTTGCAGCAAAGTATGGACTTCCACACCGAAAAGATAATTTGATAGCTCTGCACACCATACGAACCTCTCCTGAAAAATCCAAGATTTATAGTCTCCCAAGAGACTCAGAGTAAGCACGACCGAGAGTAAGGGCTTCTCAACGCTCCGAGCGAGGCAGTTTCCCAGATAGACTTGTTCTTTAGAAGGGCAGCATTTTGGAACAACTGAAAATGCTATGACAGCTTTTTAGGAAGAATCTCTCTTGACAGAAATACTCCCCCAGCCTTGCTGCCTAAGAAAGTAGGCAGGCCATCTGCAGTCGGAGGTTTTTATGCCTAAATGCATCAGTATCCAGGGGAGAAAAATGCAGTGAAGAGACTTCGATTCAGAGCTTGACAGAGGACTTAAAGCTGAAGGTATAAAATCATACAAACAGTCAAATTATCCCATTGGCAAACAGCATTTTGAAGGAGCTGGGTAGAAAACAGAAGCAGAGAACAACACCACCAGGGTGAGGGATGCTTGTTAAAAGTACAATTACCTGCAAGAAAATGCTTTTCAGAGTACTGAAGAATGGCTGAAGACAGTTTTGATGACAGCCCAAGCAACTGCAACTTGTCTAGTCCTCCATCTTTATTTGACCTGGCACGTGACTACAAATCCAGGATCCAGCAGGGGCACTTCACATCTGAGAGTCGATCCAAGAAACAGGATGAGTTTACCTATGCAATAAAAAGGTTTTCAGGGGACACGGTAAGTTCTCTGACAAGAATCCTTAAATCAGTACAGTACTAGCCCAAGCCTTTCTTCCCGGGCTTCTTCATAGCTGTCCCTCCACCTCTGCAATAGTTTTCTCAATAATATATGAACCTCAATAACTACAGTAAACAAGCTGTCCTGGAACTTGGTCTGAACTTCCCTTTACGTTCAGCAGGAAGGTTCAAATGCAGTTTTGCACATGCTACATTCCAGCTATAAAACCCCAGTTACAGGAGATAATCTACATGCACTTCCCTCCATTTTTTTACCAAAGAGATGAAGTGAACCATCACCTGAAGCTACATTCTACCTCTAGAAGGAAAGAGCGTGCAGAGATATTCGTGAAGTTTGCAGTGTGCCTCAGTTTTGACACAAGGAGCAGAAAAAGAGGTTGAAGCATACTTTAAATGACACTTTTCCAACTCGCAGCAAAGCAACCAGGACTACGCACATCTACTGAACACAATAGGGCTATTTCCTGTCGAATGTGACAACAATGACTTAAAAAGGCTCATTTGTGAGCAACTAATAAAGTCCTAATATATAGAGAGGACAAATTATGCAAAGCATGCACAGTGCTATGTTCACTCCTGTTCTTAACTGAGTCATGAACAGCAACTGTCTGTCTGTTCACCCCTGCGATTTAAAAAGTACAAAATCAGGATTTTTGCTTCCCATCTCAGGTGTGCTGAGAGGTTTCAGTCTCTTCCTGGTGACTGACCCCTGAATAGAGCACCTAGACCCCCTCAACAGCTCCCTTGGCCCCTTCATCCCTTGGTCCTGCTTTTGGGCTCTGTAACACACACACCTGGGTTTGATGGAACAGGCTTGGCAGTGATTTGCTTTACAGAAATCACTCTCAGAAAATGAAGAAAACGCATTAACTCCTTCTTACCAGACACCTTGTCACCAGCAGACTGACTTGTGCGTATCGCCGCAGGCAGCCGTTGACAGTTCTTACGTTCTAACCCATGGGAATAGACAACTCCCATAAGGATGTACTTTGGAAGGGTTTTCCCACAGGGCCCAGGCTGTGTCTGCCACGCACTCAGTCCTCAAACACTCTAATGCCCTTGGACACCATTTTTAAGCAAGGGGGGGTTTGTTTGCCCATCTGCAATGCTACAGTCCATGCACTGACCACCAGACAAACACAGGAAGAGTGAGAACACTATTTTATTTGGGATGCACCTCTGCAGACAAAGCTATACCTACTCCATGTAATATTCACTGTAGACTTTTAGTTTTTCAGAGAGGTGTTGACTGGGAGCTACTTACTGCATATCTCTGCTCCATGCCCTTACCAGAGAACACAGCAGGCTTCGCCAGCCCTTTCTCTTGCAAGACAACCTCTGTACTGCTTCGGTCTTAACAGCTAATGAGTTCCAGAGAAAAATCTGTTAATTTAAACACAAGCAAACAAACAGCAGAGCAAAATCTCTGCCCAGAAGCAATGCTGACTAGGGCAAGGCAGCTGAACAGAGATAGGTTGGCAGAAGGCAATTCTTTATCTCACATTACCACCACTCAGAAAGCAAAAAGGACCAGTAGACAGAAGGGTTGTTGCATCCTGGGATCCACAGAAAAAACTCCCTAAAGGCGGAGCGCAGAGGTCACTTGGCAGGTGAGGTATAACAGTATCTGTTAGCTGCACACTGTTTGTTTTTACGCAACTGAAATCCAGTGATACTTCTTTTTTTTGAATGTGGGGAAATGGAAACAATACCACATGGAACTCTTTCAACAAACATTTTTTATTTTAACAGCAGTAGATTTCTAGAGTGTAATGGTTTATCTGGCAAGCCTTTGTTATACTTGAGACATGTTTCCTTTTCCAATCTCAAATTTAACTCCATCAAAACATGTGTTACTCTTTTACCAATTTTGTCCCCTCAATGCTGTTGATGGGAAGAGCCAGAAGAATCTCCTGCAGTACATATGACCATCTTGAAACACAAATCTCCTCCCTATCCTCAACATTCCCCATTTGGAACAACTGATTTATGCATCTGTAGAGCCAGGTACAGGCAGATACAAGGCCAGGACCAAAGTCAGACCGTCCCCAGTACACAGCAAGGGCACTGCACACTGCACCCACAGTTCAATACAATCCCAGGTGGATGTGGTGCATCTGAGAAGGATTCACAGCTTTAAATGAACGCCTTGACTCACACACTGTGACCTGAGCATTGCCAAAAGCTGCAGATGTTACAGTGCCGCTTGCAATGGCAAACAGAAGGTAAGCATGCAAGGCTCTTCTGCTTACAAAATCAACCTCCTAAAAGAACTGGTCAGATATTATCAGCTACAAATCATCACTGAAGCTCAGGCAAGCATACAGACTGCCACAACATTGCTTTACAGTCTCCAAGAGAGCAACCAGACTAGCCAAAGTGCCACATGTTATAGGTACACTTCTGAGGCCTCGTCCTCAACACTAAAGGCCTTTGATCCTTCTCATCTGTCAACATCACTTCTCTTCTTTCCTCACCCAGGATTCATTTCTAATCACCCAGAAGCATTCACTCATGCAACTATGAATCAGCTGAATTTTCTTTAGGTCTTCCAAACTTTAACTGTGTTGCATTTTTTTGCCCCTGAGAAGACTTGTACAAATTTGCACTCTTTCCTCCCAAAACAATAAAGCTGTTGACAGAAAAGTAACTGAGAGAATAAAAATACCATAAAACCCATGAATAGGGAAATCCTCTCCTAAAAGTCTCCTTGTCACTCTTCTGATTTGTCTCTAGCACAATGAATTCTATTAAGTGCAAAGTTTGTGCTTTACATCCACTCCTGAGTTTTCAAGAATTTATATGGCAAAAGGTGAAAAAGCTTTTGTTTGAGATGGGGTTGGAAAGGTACATGTACATAGAGCTTTTGGGCCTAACAGCTGAACCTATTTACAACTGAAGTGACTTACATTTAATACAATTTAGAGCAAAGTAGAGTAGAAGAGAACCGTTCAGCTGGAAGGGAGCTTTAACAACCACCCAGCAACATGGAGTTCCCTTTCCGTCATCAGATGCTAGAGGCATGCAGAAGTGAGGATTCATCACAGATTCAGGAGTTCTTGGAGTTTCAGTGAAGTAAATACTGTATATTTACATTTAAATTATTTATGATACATTTATATAAATATAAATATCTCCACGGGGGAGAGGCTGAGGCAGTGGACAAAGTTCAAGACTGGCAAACTGGAATAGAACAGGATCCTACATTTCCCTGCCTATCTTTCTCACTTCCATCTCCAGCAATACATTTTTACAGTAGACCAATACTGTGGGATGCCAATACCCTGGTTATTCCAAAACCGTTTGCAGCTTCTCCTTCCTATAGACAAAAGCAGAGCATTTATCAGAAGCTGCCCTTGACTGTGCTAAACACAGGAGTGTATGCCTGTGATCCTTGGAGAAGCCTAACATCAACCTGTCATACCCCAAACCAGATTAAAGAAACCCAACAAACCACCGTGAATAACCAATTCATCCAGACATTTGCTGACCTCCTTTAGCACGTGGCTCATTTGTACAATTCTACGGCCTTTCAGCACACAGCCCTAGCAGAGCCTGCTAGTAAGTGTGTTCTTCCACCCAGTGATCTTCAAAATCAAGCAGAACTTGCACAGTCTCCAAATCAGGTTCTGTGCTATCAGGAAGAAACACTGCAGGACTGTGCCAGGCACATCATTCCTCTGGGCCCCATTCTCCTCTCAGCAGACTCTGTACTCGCCCTGCATGGCCACAGTGCAACAGGGTTAGTCTGATCTGTGGCCCTGCTCTGCTGCTGAGCAGTGCTGCTTATGAAAGAAAAGCTGTTGATACAGATCAGCCTTCCAGGAAAGACCTCAAACTTGTGCTAATGCCCATGTACCGGGCAGCTGTCTTCATTTGTTCCTAAAGTCATGCTGCAGGTGAGCTCTCCAGAACTCACATCTTTGCTCTGTGCCAGCAAAGTGAGCAGTGAGGGCTAACACCAGTTAATATCCCCAGGAGGGGGAAAACCCACAGGTACCCTATGGAGATTAGAAAGTATAGGTGTCACTTATCTTAGGAAAACTTACAGCTCTCCCCAAACCCCGGCCTTGCCTCTCTCCTTAGAGCAGAACATTCCTGCTCTGACAGCAAACATTTTAATACAGACTTTTCTTTCAGCACAGTTTTGGGCACGTTCTACGAGAATACTACCTGATTTTAAATGTATCCAAAGGTTTTGCTGGGCTGAGACCTATAAGGAACCGGAGAGTGCTGTGATTCCACTTTTTTTGAAATCATAGCAGTGCGCAAGTGCTGAGGTGCAGCACAGCTGGGGATGGAAAACATAAGGGAATACCAAGAGACCAGCCTTGCTGACTGTGTGGAACCCTCTCAGAACGAGTCCTTTAACAGTATACCAGACCAAGGGTAGATGGCAGGAAAGCAGGGAGAGACAATATTTAGGAGCCAATTACTAATTCACAGAGGTGATGCCGAAAAGCGGCAGAAACAAACTCCTTAACACCAATCTGCAGGTGTTAGAAAGGGCACTCTTTATCCAGCGCTGGACATTTGGAGGACAGCTCCCATAATCGAATGTGCCAAATGAGAGATAGAGAGGGTTTTTATTCCATGCACTGTTTACTTATTCATTACATATTCTCGCTTACTTAATACATATTCCTTATTTTGCTTATCTGGGTATACAGAGCTTAGTTTGCATTCTGTTTGTTTGAGTTACATCCCTTATCTAATTATCTAGGACTTCTCTGAGATTATATTGTTCCTTGTTTGGGCATTCCGGGGTACTGTGAGTAATGTTGCTATTTCTCCTATCAAATAGCTCTTTTCATGTGGACAATATCACAGGTGGGCACCCAGGCAAACCAGCGCAGTTAGGCTGAAAGGACAGGTGTAAAACACGTTACTGGTGGAAATCCATGTTTAATGAGGAGCAATTTAATTCTCTTGCACCGTGTCTGGCCTTATTTGCCACCTGCAGATCAGGTTACATCTAACAGAAATACCACTGGGTCACAGCAGTCAGAGACAGGACCTCACCCAAATGAACAGAACCTCCTGAACCACATTCCCTACCGAGGAGACAGCCAAGACAGCGACTCCACTGAGCCCAGCTGCGTGCCACAGTGGGACACAGCTAGCATCAGCTGATCACCGAGATCCCACGGGAGGTGAAGGGTAGAACCAGAGGTTCCAGCTGCTCAGGATGGCACTTTATGCCTGCTACACAAACTCCGTTCCTGTGTGCTTCTTTCAAATCCCTCTGCCAAGCCCCAAGTACCATTTTTCCATGGTGTCCAGCCGAGAGGCAGGGTGGCAGATTTAGGGGACGTGGGGCCATTGGAGCTATTAGGTTTTTGGACTACCTCCTCCCTGTGAGCTCCAGGATGTGCTGTGGGTCAGACTGCAGAAGTTCCTGCAAGTGTAGCTAGCTGAATGCACTCAGTTCCCAGACTGGCACGGTCAGTTCCCAGTTCATGCAGGTTTGCAATCACAGGTTTGCCACTGGCCTGTGGGACTGTAAGAAATGGCTGTGCACTACCTGTTTCACTGAAAACATACACTGCTATTTATCCTGCCAAAACACACGCAAGCTCTGTAATTATTAGACAAGTAAACCATTAGACAAATCAGCAAAAGATGTCAGCCTGGAAAGAATGTGAAAAGAAGTGCATACTTTTTTTTTCCAGGAATGTCAACTTTCAAAAGTCCATAAATGTTGCTTAAGGGTTTTGGGGTGGGGTGTTTTTCAGTTTGCTCTCCTGTACCTGCCCCGTCAGAAGGGCATCAAAGTATTTTCCCTAGCAAACACCTGATTTATGAATCTCTCAGTAGTGAGGCATGAGAAAAGAGAATAATAAGGGTATGCCCAAGGTAAGTGAAAGGGATTGCTCAAAGCCTGCCCAAGTATGGTACCAACTGGATTTCCATGGACAAGCCTCCTCCCGAGACAACGGCAGGATTGTACAGAGGGCTCCTGTATTTGCATCCCGGTCATCCCTGTTCTTCCTCTGACAGAAAGAAAACAAATCATATACTTTCCATTAACTAGCCAAAAAACTTTTCAGGGCCCCAGACCTGCCCCACTTGACTTCCTGTCCAGCCACGCATGCCTGGGCAGACACCCAGCCCAGAGTAGGCTCCCCAGTGTGCTGGGTCCTGTGGGATGGACAATCCCACAGTGTTCAGGTGCTGCAGGTGTCTGGCCGCCGGCATTCATGCCCAGTCTATGTGCGCAGGGAGGCCAGCCAGGCCATCACTAACAGCTCCACAAAAATGGGTCAGGGAAAGGAAAATAAAGCCTGTGCAGCGGAACCTTGGGGCTGGGGCTCTGCTGGCAGGACCTGGCCCCTCTCCTCTGCAGGTGCTACTGAAACACTGCTGCTTGTTTGGCTTGGCAGCCGCGGGACACACATGGCAGGGAGGCAGCTGCAGGTAGGTGTGCAGCGTTTCCATTTCACCTCACACTGCAGGAACGCTGCCTCTGCCCAGTTCTGAGGGCTTGGCTTTTCACAAGTCCATTTGTATCATTTGCTTTCCAGTGAAAAAAAATTACTGTAAAAATAGTAAAATATTAATTTGTGTATCTTTGAACGGGGAGGGGGGGAGTTTGGTTTCTTGTTCTCGCTTTCAAAATTAGTCAAAAACAAGGGGGGAGTTACATGAGGGGAACAGATCCCCCCTGCTCATGCTGCTCGGTGAGCAGCAGGTCCTCAGCCTGGCACTGAGGGGACTCTGACTGGGGGAGCACATCCTCCCCAGATCAGGGCTCTGCCTCACAAGATGTGGAGTCCGTTTTGGCCAGCAAATTTACAAAAACTCAGCATTATTTTGTTCTCAGCTGACACAACCTGTGCTAATTCCAGGATGTCCCACTGCCTTGGCAAACACAGTGTTTTGACAACACCAGCTTCAGCCATTGAGGCAAACCATGGGGCCAGGGTTGTGCTAGGCACTCCCACTCTTTGGCAACAGTGCCCAGAGTGATGGACCTTGAGAGACCATTCTCTAGGCCAGTCCTCCCTAAGGAGACACAGGCACATGCACAACTCTGGCATCAGAAGCCAGACTACCTGGCTACATGGGAACCAACAAACACCCTAAAACAGCAACGAGTTGTTCAGATTTTAAGAGCCTTCCCCTGGAACAGCGGGGACTGAAATGACCACGTCACCCCCTGCGCACTGGGGTCGCCTGCACTTCCACAATAACAACTTCAAGGCAGTGATCCTGCCGACACGCATGTTTGCCTTGCCGAAGCCTCCCTCCCTGTACTCCTCCCTGGCCTCTGGGGCAGCTGGAAAGCTGGCTGTGCCTGGCAGGCGTAGAGGGGCCAACTGGTGCTAGCAGCTACAGCCAAGTTCTTCTCTAAAAGGAGCAGAGCAAGCTCTTTCCCCACTTCATTCACACCCAGGTATAATTGGGAAGAGTTTATTAAATGTCTCCTCTTTTTTTGATGCCAGTTCTGATGGAACCTAGGAGAGTAAACAGGAATCAAATCACATACCAAAAACATACTCTGACACAAAACCTTGGAGAGCTGAACTCTATGTATGATGACAGCTGCTAGTAGCTGCTGTGGGGCTTCACAAACATTTCCTCTGCAATCACACTTCAACTCTCCTTATAACCAGCTTACAAGGCCTGAAGGATGATGGCAAAAATTTGTGCCAGACAGAACAGACACTCACTGATGGCTCAAGGTTTACAGATACAGTCAAAAACCAGCTTTACTCAGGTCAGTCAAAACATAACTAAGATCCCTGGCCCTAGATAGACTCACAAAATGTAACAGGCAGCTCAAATTCCCATCGGAGTTTTCAAACTTCCACAAAAGAGGGGAAAAAACCCCAAAATTAACTAAAAGGAGAAAGGCAGGAAAGGAAATAAAATCAAAGAAGTGTCTTGCTTTTAACATACTAAAGTTTTAAAGGCTTTGATTGTGAAAGAGCATACTCATTTTTCCTGTCACTGGGCACAGAAGTCAGTTAAGCTGTTGATTTTGAAATCCTAATTAAAAATAGGGCTTGATGTCCATCTGCCTAGCTATGTATGACCTGCTACAGGGGTAGGACTCCTCAAAGACACCTCGCCAATGCCACAGAGTTTTTCCCTGACCAGAGGGAAGGTGAAGCCCAACCCACGCTGTGACTCCTGCCCTGCACCTGCAGCACCTCCCTGCAGCTATGCTGCTTCTCCCAGAGGACAAAAGGGACTGCAATCTTCACAGTCTCTCTCTCCTGGTTTTTGTTTTTGTTTTTGTTTTTTTTTATTTAGGGAGAGATCTTTTAAAGCAACCCACCTGTTTAAAGAACACTCTTTCCCAGTATTTGCAAAGCTTATTTGAACAGATTGGACTGTAATGAATGTCATGCCTCCAACGGCTGAACTGAACAAGTCGTTCCCAGACTTACTTTTTTCTTTTTTTTCCCTTTTTAAAATATCTGTTTACAGAAACATACGTCAAATCCGCTTAGCAGCCTTAGGGCCTGAACCTCAGCTGTATTCTCCGTGTGTACTCAACACTGGCACTGCTGGAAGAGACCAGGGAGAAGCTTTCACTCTTGCATCGGACTGGTTACAGATTTATTCCCCAGTTCAGGGGAGGGGGACAGGCCAGGGAACACAAGCTCGTGGCTCCTGCACAGATGCAGGGCAAGGGTAGACAGGGCAGGGAGCTTTCACTAACAACTCCTGGCAAGTTGCAGAAGCTGTTTGCAGATTTTCATTACTAAATACCAAATTTAACACCCAAAGAAGTGGCACACTGGGCATCCAGCACATTTTTCCTGCCATTTCCCTCGGGAAGAGCGCCCTGATTTCATTCTGCTCTCAGCAGGTGAGGAAGGCACCTGCAAGCAAAGCAGCTTTCGGGGAAGTTAATTTCTCTCTTAGCATTCCTTTTCCTAAGATTCTGAGTTATGTAACACCTATATTCATAAAACAGACTTCAGATACTTTCAGCAGTACTGAAATGTCCCTACTTCTGTCGTGGCAGGAGAGAAATCCACCCATCAGTCCAAATGAGCACCGGGAGAGGGTCAGAAGGGAGAATACCCCACAGAGGGCACAACCACAGTACCAATAATTAACAAAAACAGAAGGCAGAACTGGGACTGAAAAAAGCAGCCTAAACTAACCAGGCAGCTCAAAAGCTCATGTTGAAAGCAAACAAACAAAACAAAAACCAAGGAAGAAACCTCTGACTTTGGAAGATGGCAGTCTGACTTCTTAATTGAACCTGCAGAATGGATGCCCTTCACATAGGTAGGACAGCAACATGGCAACTTCATGTCTTAGACCTGTGGGGTTTTTTGAAAGAGGATTTTAATTACTCCAGGAGCAATTCCTCACATGGTAAAAGCAGCCCAAGCTGGATTTGTTTTGCCAAACTCCCACTCTGGCCCAGGAAGGCACGAGTGCCCTGTCCCTCCTGCCACATTCTGAACACCCCACAAACAAATCTACCAGCATAACCGGAGGTCAGAGATCCCTCCCCACGTAATTACAGGGTGGTGCCACTGTGCAGATGGCTTCATGCAAAGCTCCAGCAGCCCACAACTAGCCAGAAGAATCCAGCAGCAAATGTGGTTGGAAGCGGGGGGTGAGGGGGAAGACATGTTTGCCCTAAATTTGACAGAACTGTCCATAAACAGCCATGGGGGATTGTCAAGCACAACTTTGCTGAAATTTCTCTTCAAATAGTATGTCGATGGGATTTAGTGCCAGGTGTATAATTTCAACTGGAAAACAGCCTCGCTCATACATCCTAAAGATGTGTTGCTGCTCTCTGCCTCACATCTGGAAGGTATCCACGTGGATTTATAAGGCGTACGTGAAGCGTAACTCAGCGGTTAATCCATCTAATTGTAAATCACATGACTCTGTACTGTGACCACATTAAAACTCTGCTATCAATTAAGAAAGGGAAAACTACAGCTACCCTATAATTTTGGTTGACTGAATCAAGCCTGTTCCGCGGACTCACACGCATTTGGTCCCAGATCTGCCATACAAAGGAGATGCTCGACAGCCACATCTTTAATGACTTACACATGCAGCTCATGGCGCTGATGGGCTGGAGCTGAAGTGCACCAGAAACCTAGGCTGTCGCAGCTGCCTCACACTGTTTGAAGTTATTTGCTTTTAGGTGTCTTTCACAACTATTTCCTGTTCCCAACCAAATTTCAGCACTCTACCTCCCAAAAACATGCATCTCCAGGCAAGCTAAGACCAAAACCAGCAGCATGTGTTGTACTGCCAACAGGCTTCTCTGCAGACATGGAAAGCCAATTCGTCTTTGGAGGAGGTTGAGGAAGGCAGAGGATCTAATTTGGAAGGCTTCTCCTTCACATCTTGGACATTTCCTCAGAGGCTCTTCCAAAGTCACCAGTACTCTGACATCAAAGCCAAAGGAAAAGCGCTGCTGTGCTGCTGCTTGGCTCCTTCACCAGAGCCACACAGAGCCTCATGCTAGTTAGACACCAGTGACACTGGGACAGAAAGCATTATCCAAGACTGTATTTACAGCACCACTGCTGTTTCTTCACAGAGAAGACAGATAACTGGAGAAGGAAGAAAGACGGGAAAAAGAAGAAGGTGATGCTGCCCTGTATCGGTCCTTCACAGTCTCCCCCTCATAAGTGCTCAGCCGGCCTCTAATGGCTGTAAAGGGACAGACTTCTTGGGGGGAAACAGGCTTTCAAATGCAGAAAAACCCAGACTTCTCCATCTTCCCAGTCACAGCTTTCTGTTCTGATCACTCCTGTGATTCAGTCAAATACATCTCAAGGTTTCAGACTCGGTAACAGCCATCCTGCACATGGCCACGCTGCCTCAGCACAGAGCAAGGATGGGCCCCATGTAGGTTTGGGCTCAGCAGCAGCCAGCACTGCCCTTTTATGATTTCTTCTGAGTGAGTTCACAGGTCTGGCCCTCTCTTCTTCCATGCCTCCCTCTCACCTGAAACCCTCTTGCTTTCTCCGTGCTTCTTTGCTGAGCATTGCCTCCCTTTCACAGTTGGTAGCTTTCATTTGCATTTCCTAATCATCCACTTCATCCAGAGTTCAGGAAACTGGATCCTGGCCCAACAGTGGCACTTGCATAGCACTGCTCCCATTTTCTGACTCCTTTAAGTTTATGAATTTCCAGGCTCTTTTGACAGCCCACTGGAGATGCCGAAGGAGATACCACCATGTGGAATCACAGTTTTGTGGTGAGGTCTGTGGTACTTTATGTTGCCCTGGCACCCACAGCACCGATTAGTAAAATTCTCAGGTTTCAAGCAAAGAAGCAAATAATGCTCAGCTCTGGAAAGGATAACTTGGAAACTTGATCTAATGTGGGGCTCAGTGATCAACAGCTAAAACATGATTACAGACCTGTCTTGACCACGCTCCACTGGAGTGCCTCATATCCCTGTACTGTCTTGCATGGATGAAAGAACACGTTCAGCCTGTATGAACTCCACACATTTGAGATCTTCCTAAGCTGTCCTGTGTGGTCCACCCCTCGTATGGGAAAAAAAAAAAGCATAAGTAGACCAGAAATCCTCTTGATTAAATTATCCATCTGTGTTTGAAATGAAATCTGACTGGTAAGTCCCCTCAAGTCTCCCTGTCAGTGGGATTCCAGGGCACATCCTGCTTGCTTGTATCAGTAAAACCCCTCAGTCACCTGCCTTGCCTGAAATACAGCTGCAAATAAAAGCCATGTGTCTCAAAAGACCAGTAGGTAAAAGATTTCCTAAGCTGCAGTTTAAAAAGTAGTGAGCTACAAAGCAATGCTTCCAAACATTTCCAAATAGCCCACAGAAAAACACCTGAAAGCACACAGGTCACTTTCCACAGGTCACACCTTCCCCTCAGCTACCTGATCCCATTTGTTCCTGAGAGTTTGCTCTTATTTCTCATCTGAAATCATTAGGGCTTAGCGAATCCTGAGCATTTTCCAAACACTGCCTTAGTTAGGAAGAAGTTTCATTTCCTTGAGCACCACTCCTGACTTATAAAGTTTGTTCAATGGTGATGGTAACAGAGTCAGCTCAGAGCAGCTTAGCTGATCCCACTTTCCTGTCTTGGAAAAGCCTCTTTAGCTCTTTGAAAAGCTCACTAATGGCTGTACCTGGACAGGCATTCCCAGCTGTGCCACAGACCAGGTGCAACCTTGTGGAGTAACAGCAGGAAATGCCTGCTCTGGAATTACACATTGGGATGGTCTTGATGCTGTTCTCTGATAGTGCCCTGGCACCTTCTGAATAGATTTTTCACATCAAAGAATTGCTAATACAAACATACTCTGTTTGCATTGCTCCTCAAAATTCGTTGTTCAACATCTTCTAAACATCTATAAATCACAGAGCAGGCCAACTTCTGCAACTCCTAACCCAGCCAGATGCCAAATTCTGCTTCGAGTTAAATCCCTAACCTCAAATCACTGCAACGCTCTGGCAGACGTGCTGTTAAAGCTTTTCTAGAGTACTATGATAGCTTCAAAAGGATCTTACTGAGGAGAAGGCCCCACAGGTCACCATTCTTCTGAGTTCCAGAGAGCAGAACTACTTAAACAGCCCTTCAACACAGAACAAGACCCTCACAATCTAGTGCATTTGATTTAAAAATACTGATGGTTTAACTAAATCACATGTTAATAAGAGAAAAAACATTGCAATGCAGACAGAGTAGGAACACATAACTTACTGAAAATGGATTTCAGCCAGCTGAAACGAAACAGGTGACCTAGGGGGGCAACTGTCTGTGCTAGTGCTTATATGTTCATTATCTGAATACAAAGTGAAGCTTTTAATACCTGAGCTGGCCCTTTCTTTCAAGTACTGGTTGGATGCTGTACATCCAAATCCACCAAAAAGCCACAAACATTAACACGCACTCAGCTCAGGAAAATCCTCACGATGATGCCTCGCCGTGCAATGGGATGTGTTCTCACATCAAAGACTTCACGCTCATTCTTAACGCAACCGACTCCGAGCCCCATTTGCAAACACAACCCCCAACCTTGAAACCAAGGGCAGACATGACCAAACTGCTTATGCAAAAGGAGAAGCACGTTCCTCAGTTCCTGCTAAGCCATGTAGTAATCCTAACTAGCAGTATTTTCCAAGTAATTATAGTCTTAGAATAATGATGTTAAGAAAAACAACAAATAGGAGGGCACCTGGGATAGTTCTGTCGTGTCTCGGCTGAAATTCCGGTAAACGCTTCTGGAATTCATACCAGCAGACAGTTTGAAAAAAATAAATCTCAAACGTACTTCACAGTTCAGCTAAATCAAAGCAAATCTGACTCCCCTGAAGTCTGACTCAACAGTCAGTTGATGCAAATGAGCATTAGTTGAAGGAGTGAATCCTTAAATGCATTCAGCCTTGGAGCCAGAATCACACGTTAACTGAGTTCCTCAGCTGGCTCTATCTTCTGGTTTGGCAGCCCCCTAAAGAAAGGGGATTTTTGGCTACCTTGACAGACTACTGTTTTCCTTGAACGCATCCTTAAGGAAGCTTGTTTCTTTTCAGTATTCCCTCAAATATATTGAATAAGCAAATATTCCAAAACATCCCAGTACAGACTGCCATCTTCATACGATGAAGAGAACTCCCAAGTTTTTCCCTTGCCTTTTCCTTCCTTTTTGTCCGTCCCCTGGGGTTTTTGAAGAGTTAAAAATCAGCCTCTCCAGAACAGTCATTGAACACTATTCACCCCATGATTCCCCAAGAAGCCAAGGCCTCATGTTATCCTCAGTGGGAACAAAGTGCCGCTCACCAAACATATATAGGCTTCTTGAATATGCCAGAAATTCACCTTATCCTTTGACTGGTTTAAAACTGCACCTAGAATTATCACCAGATGCCTTGATAAGAATCTCTGAAGCTGGTGCCAGGGACCCAAGCACAGCGAGGAGGGGACTGAACATCCAGCAGGCGCACGCTGATGCTCCCTTTCTTCCCTGACAGCCGTGTGCACACTCTTCCTCGGGTCACCCACCCTCTCCAGTCTGAACAGATCTCTGCTCCCTGGAGCGAGCATGAGTCAGTGTCTGACCCAGCGTCAGACGTGCTGCAGCCCTCCATTCCCACCGCTCACCCACAGAAAACACGCAGGAACCAGCAGGTCGGAGGAACCCACCATCCCACCGTGCCCTACCCAAAAGATAAGGCAGGACACTGAGCCATCTCTTTGCCACGCTGCTGCCCGAGCCGGAGGGAGGCCGTGCCCGGCCCCGTGCAGAGCTGGCTGCCCTGCAGTCCCCAGCCAGCATGGCCCTCCCGAGCAGGGGCAGGGCCAGTGGCGTGGCTATGCCCCGCCATGCAGCCAGGGCAGCCAGACCACCAGCTACCAGACACTGTGTCCGTGCTGGGATGCCAAACAGCAGGGCTGAGGGAGAGATGGACCAGGCTTTCCTCCACATGTTTGGCATTTACAGAGACCCGGTTACCACAGAGCCAAAACTGTCAGCATTTGCAAAGTCTGGGGACTGCACATACACGTGGCAACAGCTATGGAAGAAAGGAAGGGATTAAAGATGGATTTTAGTCACTGTTCTAACTGCCCCATCTGTCACTGGCCTATGGACCACAAGTATAACTGTGAACCCACCATTCCAAATCTTTAAAATTAAAAATATCTGAAATGCCTCTCCCCTGACAAACATTTTTGGAGAGTTCTTCTATGTGCCAAATAAAGGTTCAGTTTTACCCTTTACAACTGCAGCAAAGCTCCTGAATGCAGCTGAGAAGCCCAACTAAGATGAGCTAAGTTGAGAACATGCCTTTTACACACTGCTCTTACTCCAACCCAACGCACCAGTCCTTGTCTGCCACTGACGCAACAGCTACGCATTCTGGATTCACCCATTTTAAGCACTTCAGAATATTTTTGTGAGGGTCTTGACAATCTTCCAGTAAAAAGCATCTGTCAAAATGTATCGTATGATATCCTAGCAGACCTCCTCCACACTGCTGCTATAATTAGGTGGGGTTTTTTATTTTGGCTTTAAAGCAGCTTGCAGGGAATATAATTTTTGGTTTGACAAAATAAAACGTTCAGAGTACACTGGGTCCATAATTATATTTCAATTTGAGAAGAATGGTTTTGGTTTAAAAGAAAGGATGCAACAGAGTTAGTGGTAATTTACTTTACCTTTTAAAGCTTCTGAAATTTCTGAGATTTCTGAAAGCCAAACCCTCAGAATAACCACAGCTCACAGAGAACGCAGGAACTGGCAAACTCCTTCCAAAGCAAGTGCGGCATCCTCACGTCCCTTTCAGGGCAGCACTTTTTAGGGAGACGCTCAGATGCCTTTGCCCTCCAACTCTCTTCCAGCACTTCTTTGACTTCCATTGAACTAGGAATTCAAGTCCTCATCTCAAGGGCCATGACCAATTACAGACAACAGAGCACACATCTCCTGTCAGAGTCTGCCTGGTTGTGGTGCTCGTGTGACACAAAACTCCAATAAAATAAGGTTTAATTGCCTTTACGGACACTCTGTGTCAATCCAACTATGCAAAATAGGCAGCCTTTCGGAGCCTGGCTCCAAAAACACACATGAGCACATTTTTGACAGCTCTGTGTATGTAAACCAGAAGTTTGCATATATTCAAAAGCCTCCTGGACAAAGACACAGTAAATAGAGCCACAGGAAGTTGCTGAGTCCCCTCTGTTTCCCAGGAGGCTCTGTCGCATTATTCAGACAAAACCAGGGATGGCCAACAGTACAGAATTTAATTCCCTGAATATCATCTCCCAGCTGTCCCACTTAGGCAAGAAGTGAAATACAGAAAGAAGAAGGAGT
This sequence comes from Cephalopterus ornatus, assembly GCA_013396775.1. Lineage (NCBI taxonomy): Eukaryota > Metazoa > Chordata > Aves > Passeriformes > Cotingidae > Cephalopterus > Cephalopterus ornatus. The sequence continues at coordinate 42,698 of VZRE01001290.1, forward strand.
GGCCAGTAAACATGGACTACAAATTGAGAAGGCCAGCACCAAGTGACCAGCTCCTGCTTACTTTTTTTTCCCCTGGCTAATTTATTTCAAGTGTCTGAAACAATGGGTAACCCCAAAATTATACACAAGAATCTATCCCAAATGAGTACACAAACATCTTGAAGCAGTCCATGGCCACTTGGAACCTCAGCCTGATCCTACCTAAAACATCGGCACTGTTCTAGGGTTCTATTTTTATGCTGAGAACTTGCTCTCTAATTATATTCCCTTCATATTTAACCAGATAGTTTTCTCCTTTATTTCTTCAGTTTATTTTTCATTTTGCATTTAAAAAAATCCTTTCTATTCATGCTTCATCTCCTCTGAACCATTCCTCCCCTTTCACTAGGCCAAACAGAAAATCAGTAACACATCAAGCAAAGCGTGTTCTAATCCAGTGCTTTCTTTTTGGGAGTGAGCATGAACCCCTCCTGAGCCAAGAGCTCCAGTATCCCTCTTCCTTTATTGCTCAACACTACCAACTGGAAACGCAGTCCTATTTACCACTGCTCTGTTGTGAAGTAGATGTGCCCTTAATCTTACTTGGATTCGTCACATGCTTCAGCACTGCTTTCTGTCAATAGCATTCCATATCCTCAATACTTCTATTTAGAAGTCTGATACAATTTTGAATCAGGTGGCTTCAAAAGTAATGCAAGAGTCCTAACAGCAAGGAGGCCCATGAACTTCTATGTCTTGCTCCAATATTTGAACCTCCAAAAAGCAGTGTAATAAAGTATTTTACTAGAAAGATAAGGAAAGTTCAGGTGAGACAGCAACATCAGCATCCCTGCAGAAGCCCTGTACATCTCTGACATGCTCAGCTTGTAGAAGCCCAAGGCTGTGACATTATGATCTGCCTTGAGGCACAAGGATGACCACGTCCAACTGCATCCACGGGCACTTCCTCACTGCTGCCTCAAGGCAGCTGCTGCACAGCCAGGAAGCCCGGATCAGAGCAACAGAGCACCAAGTACCACAGGATCCAGCCAGACGTTTCCCACCCTGTTTCCAGGGTGACAGAACACACACCCTCTGGGACATACCTTTACTGGACTGAGCCCGGCTTTTGTGAAGCGCAGACTGGTGTCCCCACCTCACTGGCCATGTGTATCGTGGCCGGTCCTTTGTTTCCATGACTTGGGGGTGACTCAGCACAGGGCTGAACGTGTGTGCACAGGCCTCCAGAGGAGCTGGCACGGGTCTCCCGGGGGTTAGGAGAGCTCTGTCACATCAGGATCAGCTGTTGTTTTCAAAGATGCTTAGGATTTAAATGACTAGAGAATACACAATTACCGAGTGTGAAATTGCATCTTCACACTTGGGCTCTTCTGAGGATTCCAGTAGGGTCCCAGGAAGTGAGAGCTGGAAAGACAGGAGTTAAACAAGCCTACACATTCAGATTAAGGCCGTGCCAACCTCAGAGATGCCCTACACGCAGCTCAGAGCACAGCTGCTAGGCAGGAGCATCTGCCACGGGGAACCAGGATATGCCTTCCCAGCGGGCTGGGTGTTAAACATATGAGCAGCTATGCTCTGTGGTAATTTCTGTTTCTAAATGCCTAACTGCACCGTGTACAGTTAAATACTGTGAATGCCTGCACTTACCGTATGTGCACAGGACATTACAGTCATCTCCTCTGGAGAAGAACAACGAGTAACTGCTGAAAGATCACATCAAAAGAAAAAGAGTTTTCAGTCTAAGAGCAGATGCAGAGAAGTGCTTCAGCAGAGCCCTTTCATAAACCTCTTGGTGCTGAATGAGAGCTGTGATCATGAACACACATCAAAAGTGGTAACGCACATCCTCTGTCGAGGGGGGAGGTTTAATCCTAACCCATTCCTCACTCAATTTCCCCAGCCTGAACTCATTTGGGATGCAGCGCTGTGTCAGCTGCAGCCCAGTCTTTCTGCACAGACATTGTGTCATTCAGTCTATGGCAGCAGTAGAGATAAAGACAACATAGTATGATAAAAATAGAGTTGTTAGCATCTACAATTAGTTAAAGCCTTAACCTTTGATGACACTAAATAAATGAACTAAAACTGTGCCCCGAAACAAGATGATCACAATCCATTAGGTATACTGTGTGCTACGAACCAGGTGTGAAACCAAATCTTCCTTCATCTCTCAAACTGAGATGTATGCTGTTCCTCTATCCCAGCACAATGCCAGGACCAACTGCATCTCAAAGCCTCTCCCAAAAATGGATTTGATATCACTGGGTCCAGCCCTGAGATTCAGAGCCCCTAAACCAAAATGGGGACAAGGAGGTGTTCATGCCATGGCCCTCAATGAGGCCAGCCTCCTCAGTCTAGGAGGACTCGTGGATCCTTCTACAACTACTTCAAACCCAAACAGCAAATGCCATTTTGCAATGTGGCTTGGCAAACTTTGAGCACCAATATTTAGGCAGGTTGGGTTTTCATTAGAGCCATTTGCATGGCACTGACCCAAACCAGTGTCAGAGTTCAGGGGCACTGCCATTGCAGATTTTCTTGTAAAATGGCCAAGGTTTTTCCAAGAACTACCTCTGAAGGAGCAGCAACAGTCTGTCCAGAAACTTCTATTGGTTTGGACACATTGGTTTTCTTGCCACTGAAGCTTATGCTGCAGCATGTCTCCGCTCACAGGGATGCCTGAGGCGGAGCAAGCACCAAGGGACATGGCAGCAGCATCTTTTCAGACAGTAACGCTGACAAGACAAGGAACAGCCGTGGCTGTTTCACCCTGAAGCGAAGTTCAACTCTGCCTATCTTGACAGAAATGAACTACAATAGGCAAGGACTGGCAAGAAGGAAAAGGCATAATGCAGCTTTCTAGGGATTTCCTTTCAGTATTAAAGGATTTAATACATAGTATTTGCCCTCTGTGCTCAAACTCAATGTCCTCAGCCTCACAGAATGAATGTTTCCCTTTCCTTACAGTAAAGCTTTGCTTGCTGTTTTGAAACACATCTCAAGCTGTCCCTGGAACAACAAACTCATTTCCTTGCGTTGACCACAGGAAGAGATGGACAACTGCGGCAAGATAGTTCAAATGTTCTAATTGTAAACAGGATTCCACTGTATTCTCATTTATACCACACATCTCCCGCTATATACCCGCTGTAAAAACACCCCATAAATATAGTGACCACCCAGAAGCGAAGGACTGGATTCCAAGAGATTGCGAGGAGGGACACAGCTCAGTTACACACATATTCTTGTTTATATAATTCTTTAGCAAAATTCAATTGAGCTTTAAGAAAATAAAATTAAATATTGATGGCAACAAAAAGCAAATTCCTATAACATCTGTGTTGGAGAAATACGATCATGCTAATCAGAGCATGGCTGGATTGGCTACAATTACAGCAGAAAGATTTAAACAGAAAGGAGACAATTTTTTTCCCCAAAGCAGAAAGTCCCCTGTAAGGTGTGACAGAAGTAAAAGGTTCTGCTCCTACATGAATAAACGCTACAGAGTAGCTCGGTCTGACCTCATTACTGCAATCCACAAGTGCACTGCCCTCCCTCCACTAAAGACAGCCATTTCCTCTGGTCTAAGTGGGAACAGCCTACTCCCTGATGTTTGTACCATAGAGCTGCACTGAGCACTCACACACAAACAAAAAAAAACTTTGTAAAGTCTCATGGACGCAACTGACAAACATTGCTCAGCTCATCCACAGAGAAAAGCAGGAACACACCAACACCGCTAAACTGAAATTGCTGTAAACTTCTGGAAATCCACTGTCTTGGGTGCAGTGCATTCTAATATTCCCACCTGAGAAAATCACCCTCATCACCAGGCCATGAGAGCAGTACAACTCTGGTATATGCTCCTAGACGCTAATGCAGGAACCCAGCTACGAGGGAATTGGACATCAAGACCATATTTTTATTTCTGATCTGGTCCAGTGTGCCTTCTAATTTCATAAAATAAGAAGGCACCCACACTTTTAGCTATCCATCACTTGCTCAAACAACAAGATCCTGCAAGAAAAGATCCTGCATCAGAATTCCATCTGTCCTTGAACTCTCTGCACTTCTCTGGAAATGAGCCATCCAAGATACCACCTTTGTTTATCCTCTCCGCAGAGAAGCTGAGAACTTCTTTTTCCTTAATATCTTAATTGTCAAAATCACCTTGGTAAAAAACTCACCTAAGGCAGAGACAGACTATCAACATCTCATTTCACAGATCAGGAGCAGAAAATATAGCCCAGATTAATGTTCCTGATCCTTTTACCCAGCCCATCATCATCTGACACAAAACACCAGAGAGGGAGCTCAGTGCTTTTACAAGCTGGGAAATGCAGAGAGAATGAGCAAACAGCCGGACCAGTGCTTCCAGAAGGAACACACAAGTTCCTATCACAAGTTATTTGGCTAAAGCCTACATCCTCTTGTCAGAACTACCTGAAGATACAGTGATGGATCACCAACGCTGTAAATAAAAGCAAGTTCAGTCACTGTTCGGGTGTTTATCTGGAATTACCTGTGGACGCTTACCTTGGCCTCAGCATCCTTTCCCCCCCACTCAGCTCCTCTCCTCTCATCAACCCCTCAGACATTTCTGTCCAAAGCCTACCAAGCAGTCAATCCAACCAAGAGTGCTAAGGCTCTGGTCGGTTTGAGCGCCTCTCTTCCCCTTGGCCACGCAAAGCTGTGCTTTCACAACACACGGGTCTCCAGAGCCCTTGCCCTGCACAGGGTGCCACAGAAACACACACAAAGGAACAAGGCACCGGCACTACTGACCCTACACAGAACCCAGCCTGCAATGCTGTCTGGACAGTCACGCGCTCATCCCACACCAGCAGCCTCAGCCTTTCCCTAGACAAGGGCACTGTCACAGGGACGCACGGGGAGCCCACGGTTTGGCAGGGTTTCCCAAAGGCTGCTCTGGTGGCAAGGTGGCATCGGGCCTGGGCAGAACACGGGGGGGCTGGCTGGTGTGTGCACGGCTGCTCCCTGACACATGGAGCAGGGAACATCTCATTGGTTCTAATCCTGCATTCACAGGCAGCATTCCCATTGACATCAAACATAAATATTGGACAGTTCAGCTGTGTGGAAAACAAGTATATTTTCAGTACTTAAACGCTTGGCAAGTTCTAAAAAGAGTTCAGACAAAGCCTTAAAAGCAGGTCCTTCCAAAGAACTCGCTGCTGTCCCACGTTCCCACTGAATAATGTTCCTACCTGTGCCGCAGAGCGTCAGGCCAAAGCACCGCACACCAGCTGTGCCATCCTTCCCTAGCCACAGAACGTGGCAGAATTGAACTGTAAGCCAGGGCAAACGCACTGTGCCCGACCAGTGCCTGCACCTCTGCCATCTCCCAAGCTCTGCACATGTGTGGACATGCCTGTAACAGCAGCCAGCTAGAGGAAAATCCTTCCAGGATCTCTTGGGAGCAATTGCTATGGACTGTCAACGGGGTACAACTATAAGGGCTCATTTGATGCTTTCTCCTCTGCTCGTTTAGGGGCTAAAATCAGCACCAGAGGGGAACTTCTCCATGACAGGAGGGATCGTACTGCTTGGCAGATGAGAGGGGACAGCAGCATAGCTTAACTCATGTCTCATCTCTGGTGCAATGCAAGCAGTGGTAGGAAGGCACATGTCAGTTCCAGCCAGGGTAGTTTATATTTATTAGTGCAAAAGTGTAAAAATACTTGGTGGTAAAATGAACCCAGTGGATGTTTTTGCTGGCAGGAGCCTGGGAGTGACAACTGCACTACTCATTGTGAAAGGGCAACAGCTGAGCATGTGTTGAGGTTGCTTTCGCACTGACAGCAAGGCATCCCATGCTCTGAGATTAATTGGATTACAGTGGCCTTCCACTTCGCACCCAGATCGATTGGCATTTGAAGTAATTCACTTATCACCCTGGACAGTGAAAGGCTGAAGTGAGCAACTTCAAAACCAGACCATTCAGGGGAGTTTAAGAGCCTTCTCCTCTCACCCAGCCCCTGCCTTCAAGCTCCTTTCTTCCCTGCTTTCCTGTGTTTTCACTATGCTTAACTTCTTAGGCAAAACAATCAATTAATATGACACAAAATAAAACATTTTGGGGAAATTTTCATCTCCACCTCCTCTGCAAAGATAAAACAAAGACAACATTTTAAACTTCGTTTTATAAGAAAACAGAAGGAACATGGCCCATGAAACCACTTTCAAGCATAACTTGACATCCAATTTCAAGCAGCGTGAAAAGCTGCTCTTGAAAGTCCATTCCAGGAACCCTGTCCAAAAAGCTGCTGTCCCAGAGAGATGTTATTCTTCCACTGCAGGGGTGCTCCTTATACAGCTGGAAATCAATAGTCAGCAAATGCTTTGATCTTTCCTTTTACTTTTTCTCAGAAGTATGTGATGACTTTCAATAAAGTCCTTTGCTTGGAACTCCCTGGCTCCACACTGCAAATTCAGTACATTTGTCAGCATTTGATAGGGCATAGCCATTCTGGGGACATTGCTAACAGATATTCCTACAGTCCAGACAACTTTTTAGAGCTGGTAAAATAGACACTGGGCTTCAGCAGAGTAAAAATGTGACTGAGGTAAATAAAACGTTATTATACAGTTTTTCTTTTGACTACAAAGTCACTTGGTTTTTTTCCCTGTATAATAAGGGAAAGAAATGGAAGACTAAGTGAGGAATAAAGTGGCAGTAAGGTGTCATGCTAGGAAATGAAGTGCCTGGTACCAAAACCTGAGTAAGAACGCAAATATGTTCTGTATATTTTACAGCACAAACTTTCTACACTTCAGAACTGTAAAACTTGTGGAGTCACTATGGCATCAACGATGAGAAAACCGCCATCACAGAATATCTAGAGTATCAGACAGAGACCATAACGAAACCAGGCCCAGTGCACATCAGCTGCTTTGCTGGGATGCCGCCAAATGTCGCACATTAATGGTGTGTGTCCTCTGTAGGTAGAGTGCTAACGCTTGTTTTCCCAAAGAAACCATAGCCTCAAAGCTTTGCCCTACAGAAGTTGATCCCAACTAGGGCAATCCTCTGCAGGAATGTTTGAAAAGGTGTTTAATATAGCCAAGATCTTCCCGCATTCTCAAAGCAAATCCCTGTGCAAACCTGCCACACCACACGCGGACTGAGCTCAGCCTCTGAGACAAGCTGTGCTCCTTTCATCGGTGTCCCAGTTAGTTAAAGCAGCCGGGAGTGGTTCATCACTGTGTGGGTGTAACCCAAACTGTGTATTCTATACCCTTTGTGCCATTCCCCAGAAACTGTTAACGACAGGCCATCTGCAGCAGCTGCCCAGAGCACACCTGACCCCTCAGGCTATAGGCTGGGTGTTAAGAGGCCTGTGAGATAGGAGGATGTTCCTGTCCTCACACCCAGGACTCACAATCACCCACTGCGGAACTCCCCACCCTGGGGGAGGGGCTGGGCATTCCTGCCTGAACCTGGGTGTGTATAATCTGGGAGTCTGGGGACTTCTGACTCCACTTGTGGGAGCCAGGCAGGAGGACCACCATCCTCGACCGGACTGCAACCACTGCTCTCAACCAGACTGTGAGCCCCAGTCTCACCAACAGGTTTTTCCTGTTTTTACTTTGGACTCGGGGGCACCACGTGGGGCTCGGCTGGTGGCCAACAAACATCATTGTGTTCGTGCCCCAGGGCACTGAGTGTTGTGGGTTAAAAAAACCAACTGTCTGCAAAATTGTATTTATTGTATTATTTTCATTAAATTGTAATTCTGACTTATAATCTCTTTGAGTTGGGTTCATTTCTCCTGCTGGTTTACCTTTAAACCAACACAATCAGGCAGGTAGAAAAAAAATAATATCCCCACTCAAAATCACGGGGAAAGCAAGGTTAGGGCTTTCCTTTGTGTGACACAAATAACAACCTGCTACTGTCCTATTATGGAATCACAAGTTATTACCTGCTGCAACGTTCCAGCCAGGCCCTACTCCTGGATAGGAAGGACCCGACAATTCTCACGCAAGTCCACAGCTTGCACCTAAGTAAATATTTCACTACATCACTGAGCTGCTCTATCAATTATACAAAATACTCTTTGTTAAATCATCAAAAGCCATCTACGTAGTGATCAGCCAGCCATAAAACAGATGCTGCGGGCCATTCCCTATCCTTGGACCTTATCCACTGGCAAGAAATGACTGAGGTTCTGGTAGCACATGGTCTGACACTTCTCTTCCTTGGCCCCACGGGGCATCGCTGTCTCCTGAGCTGTTCTCTGACAGAACTGCTTAGAATTTAATTACGTATCCATGAGATCCGAGGAAGCCAAGCTTTGTGTCAAGCCCTGCACGAGATCCCAGGGCTGCTGGAGAAGCAAACTCTCCTCCTTACACCCTCTAGCCACTTTCCCCACATGGACCATGGTCCTTGTTTTGGGAACCACTGCCACTGTCAGATTTTCATGAGGAGACGACTTAAAACAAAATTCTCTCCAAAGAAAAGCCTTGGCAACCTCCATTTAAAAAAAAATTAGGATGGTCTGGAAAAGAAACTCTCACAGAAATGCTTTTCAATGATTTTGAGGTGCAATATCTAAAACAAACATTCATATCAGGCCACAAACTTTGTGGGGCACAAAGTCCTTCTTGGTTATCATTACAGCAGCAAATCAGTTGCTACAATACAACACAGAAGGTGGTAAACCCAAGCACCTTCTTGTTTGCTATTGCAGGATTTAATATGCTACTGATCCTATCAAACTTACACACAGACTTGACAAAAAAGTGTCTGCTTTGCCACCTCTTCGGCAGGAAGGCTTGTGCCCTATTCCCACCTGGAAAGCTTGTGCCCCATTCCCACCTGGAAAGCCTGTGCCCCATTCCCATCTGGAAAGCCTGTGCCCCATTCCCATCTGGAAAGCCTGGGCCCCATTCTCACCTGGAAAGCCTGTGCCCCAGGTGACATGCAGCGTCGGGCAGAGCTGGAGCATACCCGGGGTGGCAAGTTCCAGTCTCTGGGGTGGCCGGAGGCCGGCACTGGCTGTGTGGGACCATCCCATCCCTTTGGCTGCAGCAGGAGCTCAGCAGAGGTCTTGGCAGGGAGAATGGACCCTGCAGCCAGGCAGGCCCCACAGCATCTTCCCCTTGCCGGCTGCCCAGCCACCAGCCCTTGCTGTGCCCTGACTAGCCAGAGCCTTGGACTCGGATGGACTTCACACGCATCTCGATTATTCACCCAAGACAGACCCGTAGCTGCTATTTCATCTTTTTAATCACCTGAGTGCATCAGAATCTTCCTTTTCTATGATGTTTGCAATCCAGCGGTGTGAGGCCGATAGTATTTTCCAGGAAACACAGAGATACTCAGACATGGTGGACTCTACCTAGGCAGTGCTGGAGGGTGGAGCAACTGTTTTTCCTCCCTTCCCCCCTTCCCTTCTGACACCTTTATACTCACTTCATTTCCCTGCAAGGATTTGAACCTTAAAAAGCGTAAAAACAAGTCAACAAAAAAATGCCATGAAAGAAACCAAGACTCTCCTCATCAAGGATTACAGCAGAGCTACACAAATTCAGCTGTTCATAACAACTGCAATACTAAATCCTCTTGGAACGTCCACAAAACATCCAAGGGACCAAGTGCAACCAGCTCAGATGCCGAAACATAATAATTTCCTTCAAGTCTTCTGCCTTTTTCTGTCCCTTTTCCAGCCAGAGGAGCCTCCTTCCTAACTCGCTGCTCCGTGTATCTGTGTGCCACCCACAGCAGCCATGCACGGGGCTCCGATGGGCCGACACCGGGCACGCCTGGAGAATCACCGCAGTTTGAATGAGGAGGGGACAAGAAGGAAACACAACGTAGATGCCCTTAACGATAAATATGGGAAGGTCATTGCAAGTGGAAGATTTGAAATACAATAATGAAACGGAGCAAGAGTTTAAGTTTATTCAGAAGATCTTGGTACCTGGTTCTGGGACATTGGAGTTAAAATACAACAGAGACGAGACCAGGTTCTTAAGGATTAATTAAAAAGAGATAGTACTTTGCTCCAAGGAGACTGCTTAGGTTGAAGTGTAACAAAGACAATTTGTTCTGTAAAGACAGCAGGAAAGACACATAGGATTTATAAAATAGGATGGACATCCGGAGATAAAGGGGCAGTGACTCAAGGGGGGTTTTGCAAGCCCCCTAAACTAGCCAGTGAAACAAAGAAAGTTGAAAAGTTCAACTGAGGAAGAAGAGAAGACCCTAATGAGGCCAAAGAAACAGGAACTACCCCCGAAGGACTCCCCAAAAGGATGACTTTGCCTCAAGCTCCGCCCAAACTCCACCTATTAGGAATATTATAATTAGATGTTGCAATTATATGAATATGTATGTAGAAATGATGAAATCCCTTTTGAAAACTGTATAAATTCCCTAACTTTTCACTGGAAACTC
>VZRE01001293.1:7634-35539 GCA_013396775.1 Cephalopterus ornatus
CCAGCACAGAGAACTGCAGGTTCTGCTCCACCAGTGATCCAACAGCGCCCCCTGCCGGCCAGCACAGAGCACTGCAGGTTCTGCTCCTCCTGAGATCCAACAGCGCCTCCTGCCGGCCAGCACAGAGCACTGCAGGTTCTGCTCCACCAGTGATCCAACAGCGCCCCCTGCTGACTGTGGTTAGATTTGGGCCAAAGGCACAAACTGAATGGTTTTACCTTTTTTTTAAGGGAATTCTTTTTTTTTTCCCTCTTGGTGGGTATAGGACTATTGTTTGGTGGGGTTTGTTTTCCTCTGTATTTTGTTGTTGTTGTTGTTTTGCCAGTACAAATAGATCTTTTAATAAAGGGCTGTTATTTTTTTTTTTTTCTTTTCTCCACACTTTCTCAATTGGAGCCTCTTAATTTCAGACTTACAACTGCTTAAAGGGAGGAGTTTTTTTGTTTGGTCTTTTCCTCATAACTCATCCTCCTTAGCAAAACACTTCTGTCTTATTAAACCAAGACACAGATCTGTCCAGTCAGCTAATGATGGAATGTATTATCCTCTTTTTATAAAATGTAAGACATTCCATAAGACATCCACAAACCAGTAGACTTTGAGCAGCTACCTCCATTTTTTTAAAGAGGCAAGATTGGCTTAATTATATCTTAAACCAATATGGGAAAATCTTTATCAGCATTAGTGCCAGCAACTTTTTAACGTTGCAGGTCAAAATACTTTTATTACTAATGATATTTAAAAGAAAGACAGAAATTAGGGTTCAGAAAACATATTTATGAAAGCCCTGAAACCTCATCTGTAACTTGCCCAAGGTTGCCTGCGCAGAAATTTATATCTGTTTGCCAGAAAATTTAATTGTGTAGTACAGCATGCACAAGCAGAGTTTATTTATTTTCTGTCTATAAATGAAGCTGGTGACAAAGACTTTTTGATAGTGTTTAAGTTGTGTATGGGGAAAGAACAGTAGATTTTGATTACGAAGACATGTAAATAGGGGAAGGATTTAATTTTTTTTTTTTATTTTGCTTTACTTTTTCTTTAATAAAAAGTGATGGAGATTTAAAGAAGTATCCAGAATTCCTTGGAACACAAGTGGGAATTCATCCGAGATGAATTTTTTTATTGGGAGTTGAAGAACTGTTGAGTTCTCTGTGTGCCTCTTCCCTCTATACTTCCTCCTCAAACTGTCTCAATACTTTAACTTTTTGAGGAGAAGTTGCACAACTTGTGAGAAAACATGGAGAAAAATACATTCTCTGTAGGAACATAAATAAAATATTTTTTGGGGGAGAGTAGAATTTTGTGGTCAAAATGAATTACATTATACTCCCAGGAGGAAATTTCTTAGAAGAGCAAGGTTAGATCCTTCTAAGCAGGCTGTAAGGGTTATCTTGACTCACACCATTCCTTCTTTTCCTTTCAGAAGCATCATTGGCATCAAATCTACTCTATACTCTAAGTTTCACTGAAAAAGGAGGAATGTATTTATTTGCCCATTGGAGGGCTTCCTACACTTTGAATGCTGCAATAATGTAAGATTAAAGTCATTGTGTTTCTCCTGAACCTCTGCTGAAGTTTACCTGCTTCCAGTGTTCACACAGATTCCTTGCTTGAGATTTTTATTTTCCTCCCTTGTACATTTATGGAGAATTGTACTCTATCTTATAAGACTACATTTTATTAGATAGAAGGAGAGGAGTTCTTTAGGTGTCCTTTTGGAACAAAACACTGCGGTACTTCAATATTTGTGAGATTTTTTTTCCTACTTAAAATGGTCACAGAACATAGTTTTAAGACTGCTTCTTCGGCAAATAATACATAATTATAAAAAACACCCTTTCCATGACTCATCTTATTTACTTCTGAATGTCCAGAAAAAGGTGTGTTTTAGAGGGGAAAGACACTGTTTTACATCAAGCAGAGTAGTATGATGTATTCTTGCTAAGTTACTTTTTCTAAATGACTTGTTTTCAAAGCTTTTTTCAATGATGGACACTTGGAAAAAAAGAACCAAAGCCCAAAGGGAATATGTCATTCTGTGTCCTACAGCACTAAGTTTGACTTTTCTTGCTCTCTTCAACATATATGTCAATACTGATAATTATCATCTGTATTTAGCTGAATTATGTGATGAAGTTGTTTCCTCTGGGAAGAATTGCTTTAGTACTCATTTGCTATAAAATGGGTGTTTTGTCTGTACGTATCTACCCTTCACCAGTCTTATTGTCCCCTTTCTCATAATGAGGAAGCCATTGAGGCTTTGGGAGAAATTAATGAACATTTTCTAAAACCAAACCTGCTGCTTTTTCCTCCTGTTTTGATGGTGGAACTTTCTGCTTTATAATACTGCTATTGTTCATAGCTTGCCTCCATACAGAAACTGAGGTTTCCTTGACAGCCTTGAGGATCTTTAAATCTGTCATTTTTCAAATGTACCACCATCTATTTCAACTCTGCGTCTGTCAGACTGACAGAATGGACAGGGTCACATTTTGAAGTGAAAAGTCTAAAAGGCTCAGCATTCTAGATCAAACATTTATTTTGAGCACTGAGTGACTAAGATACAGCATCCCCTCTTCCTCAGTTTGTTACTCACAGTAGTCAGCTGTGTTTCCAAAGCAGAGTCACCCTTTTGAAATAACAAAGAGAAGGAATGCAGACTAGGTACAACTAAGTTCCAATATTACACTTTGAAGCAAGTAGTTCACCCAGAGTTGCACTCTGAAAAGGATTCTGACATTGCCAGAAACCCAGAATTGTGCTTGTGTGCAAGACCTTGCTAAGTCTCTCTTTCTGACTTCCAAATCAAATGTTAGATGAGTAAAAAAAAGGCTTGATTGACTGAGGCTTGTGCTTATGTATTTATTTTGTCTTGGTTTTCCATTGTAGGTATTGTGAAGCACAGTAAAATCTTTTATTCTGTAAAAGTAGATGAATCTAAAACTTGCAGAGCATCATGAAGTGTTGCATCATGATGCCTTAGACCTCACAGTCTTACTCAAACTGGCATATAGTGACAAAATTAAGAAACCAACCAAATAGAAGAGCATGTATTCTGCAGAAGAGGATGAAAATAAGATAATGCTTTATCTCTTACTCCAGCTTTTTGTTGGTTTCTTTGTAGGCACACCGGATCAAAAATAATTTCAATAAAATTATGTAGACATGGATCCCACCAGCTCTGTTACTGCTGTTTAGTTTTCTCCTCACACCTGTTTCCTCTGGCTGGGGTTTTTTGTCTCTCCTGGAGAGAGTGAGCAGAATGTCAACAAGCCGTCTGAAACTCAAAGTTAGAGAGCTGATCTATGAGTAAAGCACTGTGAACGCTCAGTGTTGATAAACTCAAAATCTGAAGCTCAAAAAGCGTAACGAAGACTAAAAAATTATCAGATTAATGCATGAGGAAAAAATCACCTGCATTTGTCTCTACCTAGAGGTGCACTGACTTCTGAAGCCAATGCACCTGCAATGTTGTCAATACATTCTTTTCTGATAATATGCTTTCTTTGTCTCTTTACTTGCAGAACATTGGGTTTCGTTATATGAAACTGAGCTTCAGATTATTCTGATTCTTGAAAAATAAATGCATTAATTGCCCTCATTTATTATAATACTTGTTTATCTTTGACTCCAACAATTGAAGCTTTGTTCATTTCTCATACCAGTTTTGGCAGTACAGTTTACTGAGGACCCCTTAATTAATTTTTATGTTCTCCAGTTCCCTTGGTGACATGAAATCTCAGAGCAGAACATACACTTCTTATACTCACTGCTTTTGGCATACCAGGAAAGGAGCAAAGAAAAGATCCTGTATTTTCCCAGTTCAAAAGTCCCTTTGTGTGTGGAATGTCTTATGAAATAGTGATATGTCAGAGATAGCAGCCATTTCCGTAAATAGCATGGAGATTTTTTCTGAATAACCACTCTGCTAACTCAGCGACTTCTATCTGCATCAAGAGACCACAAAATATCTGATCTTGAAAACATTTCCCACCTTCTCTGCTCTGTGTGTGATCTGGTTGATCCCAAGTTCAAGAGGAGACCACAGGATTGTCATTAATCAATGAATGAAAATTATATCTTTCCCACAAACAAAGATGAGTTAAAGGTATGAGGGAAAAACAGAGCGGTCTGTGGAATATCTCAGGGTATTGTTATGAACCAGGATATCTATTTTCCAAGATTATTTTTTTCTCTGCCAAAACAGAGATGCTATTTTATAGATAGGTTTTATTTGTTAGGGTTTTGTGTAGATGTGTGATTTCCCAAGTGACACTTAGTATTGCCTTTTTTCTATATGAACAGAAGAGTTGAACCTTCTCTGAATGGGACTGGTTGATGAAGTTAACAGTGAAGTTAAAAGTTTTGCAAGCCTGGAAATTACTTTTAAAACAGCATATACGTTTTAAAAATGTGGTTTCTGGAAAGGCTAATGAGTCCTAAGACTTCTTTCAGCACAGTAAAAGACATTTTTAAACAAGGTTAATTGAAAAGTGAAAAGTCTAAAAGTCTTCACAGTTTAATTCAAAATATGTGATAAGTAGTCAAGATGAGATAGTCAAATTTTGATTTTCAGTTTTCATATAATGCTTGGGATTAGCTCAATGTACTTCATCTCATGAATTTCTGAATAGCTCAGAGTCCAATTATCAATCTTAACTAAGCAGAACAACTACTTTAGTGACTTTCCACATGGCAATTTATGTTAATTTATAGATACACATGCTGTAAGGCTAAACCTTTACAGAGGAGATATTGTAACTCATAATGATGCATACAATCCAGGGCTGTGAGCTTTTCCCAAGAAAAAAGTAACAGATTGATATTTTAAAACTGGAGGGGAAATTGTTTTTATAAACAAATTAACTCATCCGTGCCTTCATGCCATTAAAATCCTCCATTATTTAAAATTATTGGTTATGTTTCCATCTCACTTACTTAGAGAAGGGAAAAACTATGTCTACTGCGTCTCACAGCCCTTTCTGTTTGGGTAACTGCTGTGAGCAAATAGATGAAGAAAATGCATGGTGGCACAGTTCTGAGGGCCCCTCCCCCCCATAATTTCCTGTTAGTGGATTAGATTAACTTCTTGGATGTACATTTCTGACACCTGTGGCAAGGATTATACCAGCAAAGAAGCTACCTCCTTGAGTCAAAGGGGAAGCTGCCGATTACTTAGGAATCTAGTTCTCCTTGGAAGCAAACACACACTGAAGGAAATACAACTGCCATTATACTTCAAGTGTACCACTCAGAAAAGCAAGCTGCCTTTTACTGTTTGGGAGGACAGTACATCAATCATCTTTTGTTTTACCTGTCAGTGCTAAAGTGGTCTTTCAGCAATGCACATGCTGAAATTTAAAAGCAGTATAAAAATATCAACTAAAAATCAGAAATCTAGAGAAAAGAGATTTGCAAAGCAAATCTTTTTAGTAGGAGGGAAGTCATTGTTTCTGTGTATCACTTTAATACTCAGTAACAAAAAAAGCAAAATTAATGTTTTATTTTTAACCTAGAGGTAGTGCATAGCAATGGCACTAAAGAATAAATGTACTTGGATATTTTAGTCTTTCGTTTACCCAAGGGTATCTCCTCTTCTCAGGTCGTTTTTCTCTGTGTCTCATGGACTGTTGGAAGGGAGGAGGGTTGGCATCTCTTTTTACTGTGTGGAAAGGAGAGGGCGAGGTGGGACTGGATGGGAGAGAGATGTTCATATGTGGCAGAAGCTGTGCCCATTTTATTGGCTGCTGTTCACGGGTGGCCAACCTCTGCTTCCTCTGGCACAGTCAAATGGGCCAGTTGGTTGTCCTTGATGTCTGCCTGCCTCTTTCCCCTGCTGTCACTGCCTTGCTCCCTGCCATCTGGCATCATCACAGGTTTGCTCCCTGCTTTCAGAGTTTAAAAAAAAGTAGATTTTCATAAAGCTAATTTCTTTGCAAAAAAATTCTGACAAAAATATTTGCTTCTATTCTTTATTTAATTGAGTCAAGTCTCATTGATAACAGCAATGGAGTTTGCCTTCAACCAAATCAAAAATCTGGCTTTGGCCAAAGGTTGTTTGTAACAAAGCTAAACCTGAGGGAGATACTTGGATCTTCTTCTATGGATTTTCTTATCTTACCTGAAGCAAATCGATTACACTTTACTGCACAGATGTATGAGACCATTTGTGTTCAAATTAAATAAATATTTTGCTATCTTACCAACTGCACGAATAACATGATGCTTCCTTAAATTAGGTATATGCAATGTACAGCACTAGAAAGATAATGCTGGTAAGAGAAGGATAAGGATTCACCTAAAGGAAAATGGTAGGAACTTAATCCATCCTCAGACCTTAGAAGATATAGATGCCAGCAATTTTTTCTTTTGTTTTATGGCTATGTTGTTTTCTTTTCTCCATCAACATTTTCTTTGGCTCAGATGTTAATTTTGTTGTTGTTATACATAGAGCTACAAACACTGGGAAGACTTGGATTTGGTTGCTCTAGAATGAAGTTGTTATGCTCTAAACCGTGGCTTTACTTTCAGTGACACCACTGCAAAACCAGTGGAATTCTTCAGCATGAGCAGAATCTGCATGTGCAGAACCTGTTGGTAACACAAGAAGAAAGGACTTAAGGTGATGCAGGCTTTTATTAAACCACAGTGAATTAGAAGCGATGGTTTAGGGGAGATCATATTGGTACTGACAGCCACCTAACAGGAGGGTGTGGATAGGCCCTACCTCGCAGGCAGTGGCTGGACAATGCCTGCGCACATGGTCCTTCTTTTCCTCATGAAATTGTCTTTGTCTCGATCTGCAAGTTTTTCATCTGAATTTTTCTCCCTGCCTCGCTCAAATGGGGCACACAGAGTGTGGCTTGCTGGGCACCAGTCAAGGTCAACCCATCAAAGTGCTTTGTGGCACCAAAATGGGGTATGAGGAATTTGAGATAAGGACAGTAGTTGACAGAAGTATTAGGCAAAACATAGACTGAACATTGCTAAAGAAAAGGAATTTTGAGGGGAATTTTCTGTTGTAATTGTGATGAAAGGATGTGTGGGGACTTTGTGTAAATTGTCCCCATTTGTTGGTGGTTTGATGATGTTATTTTGGTTTCGGTGTGGGGAGATTTTTTGTTGATTTAAGTGAAGTTTGTGAAGATAGTAGATTATGTGAAGAATGTGCATTTTAATAAAGATTCTTAAATAAGTGATTCATAGAGGTTTAGTGTGGAATGTGTTGGAATTATATGGAAAAGTTTTGGTAGTGGGGGAGCAAGGGTGGCTTATGTAAGAAAATACCAGGATCTCTCCCGGTGTTGGACTGACCTTGTTCCACCCAACTCCGACAGACCCACTACTGGCCAAATCTGAGTCAATCAACGATACTGGTGACCCCCCTCTGATAACCTGTTTAAGAAAGGGTAAAAAAATGCTGTGCAATAGCAACTGGGAGAGAGAAGTGAGAATATGTGAGACAAACAACCCTGAAGACACCAAAAAAGCAGGTGGAGGAGGTGCTCGAATCACCTGCTGCCCATGGTGACACGGGTTGCCCACTGTGGCGCATGGAGGTGGAGTAGTATTTCATATATCATTCATGAAGACTTGACCCTGTAGAGATACAATTTTGCTTAAGGAAAGTGAGATTTAAAGTTACCTAACTATTCAGGAAGGGAAAAAAAAAGTTTGTTTATTAAATGTGCATTTACTTTCCTTGCAAGTAATATTTTATCTAATGTTTTAGCATTTTCTTTTTCAGGTTATATCAAAATTGAACGTGAAACATTGCACAGCACAGCAATGTTGCCAAAAATGTGACATGAAAGACCTCATTGTGAAATTCAATACTAACAAATATGAGTTATAGTCACTTAATATGATTAAGACTTCCTGGTTGAGTCATCTGAAAAGGAAAATTCAATTGCATAGGTGATTCCATCTCTGGAAGGAACCTAGCACAGGATTCAGGAAAAAATTAATAAGATTACTAAGTATAAAATTAGATGCTAACTTGTGATTGGTAATGCTTGCCTCAGGCTCTTGAATTTAGTCCTTTCATAGCATTAGTTTGGTACTTTCATAAAAATTAATATTCTAGAATGTAATAGCACAGTATTAGGAAAGAATATATTTTTTCTCACACTGTAATTATTTTTCCTTTTTTGGCATATTCTTATCAAAATCTATTGTTAGCTGAGGCATGAAATTTTCACAGTGCCTTTGAGTATTGGGATTAAGATTGTAGTAGAACTTCGAAGGAAACTGGAAAAGTCTTGCTACTTGGTAGGTTACAGGATAGTCCTTGTTAACAAGTGAATTTTGTAATTTTTATTCCCTCATTCTATTCAGTTGCCCATTTCTTTAAAACCTTCCTCAAATGAGCTGATAGACAACCTCACTGCAGTGACCAAAGCCCAGTTTATATAAGAATAATTCCTTCTTGGTTTAGACCAGTTTACAGTCCAATGACATCAATAAAAAACCCCACATATATTGAGGACAAATAATGTTGGTAATAGAAGGATAAGGACATAACTAAAGGAAAACAAACATTTTTTTTTCTTTTGTTCTATGGCTATATCATTGTCTTTTCTCCATTAACAATTTTTTTCATAAGTTGACAATTTATTTCTTTTTTGCCATGCATAGAGATACAAACACTGGGAAGACTTGGATTTAGTTGAGAATGTTACATATGTGTAGATTACAAAGATTTAAGGAGTAGTATACTCCATCTTCTCCGTGCTTGACAAAGCAGTTACTTTGACAGCTTAAGATATTCTATTTGAATATCTTTAGTATTCATCCAAATGAGCAAATGAAATAATATTTCTTTGTTGTAATGTCAAAATAAATTTCAACCAGCTATTTTAGCAAATGTTCATAGTTTTCTAATCTTAATATAGGTAAAATAAAAAAAAAAAAGAACGTGTTTTCATTCTACTACATTTACTGAAAGAACTAATTATGATTAAATAAGGTCTTAACAAATATTAACAATTTTCTTCTTTGGTTTTTCTTGTTTGAATTGTCAGGATTAATCATATTTCAATTTTGTCTTATGTCGTGTTGCATCAGAATTATATGACATGACATGATTGATTTAAAGACAAACAACATGTCATAAAGTGAAAATTTTTTTCATCTGAAAACCATATTTTAAAAAAGCATGCTCAAAGTAAGGCATTGAGAACTTTTTTTTTTCCTTAATATATATTAAAAAAAAGAGTAATCTTACTATAGGTATCCTCTTGAGGTTTTCATGTCACTGTAAGTGATAACAGTTCTTTTGAGGCCAAGGGAGCCAAACCGGGTGAACTTGGGTAGACTGGAAAAGTGGAAAGTGATCAGCAGTTTGCTCTTCTGAGGGAAAAAGCCCATTGTTATTACTGATAATTATAAAATTGAAAAAATAAAAACACCCTTGAATAATAATCCCACAAACCTTTTCAAAGTCGGTGGGTTTTTTTTTGTTTGTTTTTGTTTTTGTTTGTTTGGGTTTTTTGTTTGTTTGTTTTTTTGTGTTTGTTTCTGGTTTTGTTTTGCTTGTTTTTTTCTCTAATGCAAAATCTTTGTCTGCTAAGAAATTCTGTAATACTTGAAAAATCCCCAATACTGACATTTCCAGGTATATTGTGAGAAAATATTCTAAAATTGAAGGGATTTCAATATATGCCCTTTTTGAAACGGTTTCCTGAGCAGGCCTGTCAGTTACAGTGTTCTCCAGGCAGATTAAATTGTGGATTTCTTGAAATGGTTGACTATTGCAAACCAATTACCATAGATGTTATTGAAAATATAGACCACCCTCTTCAACAGTTATCAGTTTCAGAATCAGTTAAATCGTGTTTAATCTATTTCTTGGTTGTTTTGTTTTCCAGTCATTACTGTGATTACATTTCAGTCAAGGCTGTGAAAACTTTATAAATTATAAATTTATAAAACTTTACAAATATAAATATAATTAAATATAGGTTAAAAGTCCTATGGTTTTGATTTTTTAGTCTTGAATATAGCTTTTTTTGTGGAATTTGGAAAGAGCATTAACTGATTTAACACACTGTAAATCATCAGTAGGCTTTAATGAGATCAGCAATAAATTGTACTAGTGGGCCTCCTAAGCACCTCTAGGTAAGGCAAATTTTTAGGCTTCATATCCTGAAAAGTATGATCATGAATAGCCAATCTTGTCAATGTATGAACCCATGAGACTAAGAAAAATGCATTTAGAAGCAGTTGAGAATTTCTTCATAAAACATATTTTTTTATTTGTGCTGGTTACCTCTAGCAAAGGATATTTCAAATACTTAAGTTTCTCTTAACCTATAGTTTAGATGTTTACTTAATATATAACTTAAATATTTCTTCCTGAAAATGTTTTTACAGTGTATAATTGATCATAGTCCTTTAGGAAAAAAATACAACTAGAGGACTATTCCTTCTTATCTACATTTTTTTTAGTTACCTGTTCTCTCAATGAAACAAATCACACTGTTTTCAGTGTTTTCCTATCAGCTCAGTGTCTCTCTCTTTTAGCATTTAAATTACCTGAACAGCATCTGAGTCTTCATTAGAACTTTATTGAGAGGAGTAGTTTCCTTTTACCTCTTACACGACATTCCTGGCAATATATGAAAGAATTAGTTTGGAGTTTTTGTAGCTTTTATTTGTGACCCAAAATCCTCCCAGATCCTTTTTTGACAACTCTCTATGTTTCTGCATAGCCAATTATTTCCTATTTGTACATTTTATTTTCTCTTCTGAAATACAATCATGTGGTCTCCACTTGGATTGTCATATTTATTCTTGTAAAGATTTTTTCCTTTTTCTCATGACCATTCTGAACCTGCATCCTCCCTTTTAAAATATTCAGAGTCTTGCACAGGCTGTTATTTGCTATAATTTTTGTGAATGCATTTTCCATCTTCTCATAAAATTGTTCTATTATTCAGGGGCAGCTGAGTAGAATAGGCTTCAGAGAGGATCTCAATTGGAACCCACCTGCAGTGCCCTGACAATGTAATGATGTACAAGCTTATGTATATTGCTTTGAGACTTTTGGGTTTTTTGTTTGTTTGTTTATCTAGATAGAATTTCTTTAATTTATGAAGTGTTTGTGTGTGGAAGGCATCAAAATCTTCGTAAATACATAACTTGGACTTATGTTTAGATGAAGAAAAGAACTGCTTGGGCATTTTTGTCCTTGACAAATCTATGTCATCACTTTATTTCCTAAGTGTTAATAAAATGTTTGATAATTTCAGTCATCATTGTTTCATTTTCTGAAAATAGACTGATTAGGGTTTCTTTGCACATCCAGTAAAAGATAAGATAAAATATTATATGTTCTTTAATCTCACTTATCCTCTGATGTGTGCTTCAAGATAGCTATGAATTTTTTAGAGAGAAAAAGGGAATAGATTCACAGTATTTAGATATTTAAAAATGTTCCCCAAGATCCATTGG
This sequence comes from Cephalopterus ornatus, assembly GCA_013396775.1. Taxonomy (NCBI): domain Eukaryota; kingdom Metazoa; phylum Chordata; class Aves; order Passeriformes; family Cotingidae; genus Cephalopterus; species Cephalopterus ornatus. The sequence goes on from VZRE01001293.1 coordinate 19,092, forward strand.
ATTTCTCTTGAGTATTCTTAAAATACAGCCCAAATAATTTGAAAAAAATGTTTCAAATCTCACATTGAAAAGCAGTAGGAAAAACAACAACAACAAAAAGAAAATATAAGCTTTAGTGTATCTTCTATGGCTTGTTAATTTTGGTTCCTGTTTAAACAGATCTTCATTTTCTTCTGTTACTTTCTTCTAACTTATTCATAAAATATTTTCTTGTTGCCTTACGTCCCTTGACAGTTATGACTGGTTTTGTGTTTGCTTTACTGATTTCATTCAGTGTTTGTGCCATCTCTTTAAACTCATGCTTAATTATGTCAGTGTTAGTAATTTCCCTGTTTATGATATTTCAGATTATGTACCATATTTCTTGCAGTCCTACTCATCTCTAACTGCTTTTTACTTCCCTTGCATGTTGGGGTAGCTTTCCTCTTAGTACTATATTTTCCAGTAACCGTCAATTCTGCTATATTTTTTCCTCTCAGGAAAAGAGGGAAAGGAGTTCCTCAAGGAACTGCCACTTATCTTAATGTATTGAGGTTTGGGTTTTTTTGAAGTCCATTATTCTTGAGTCATGCAAAACCTTTGGAATATAGTCCTCAGCACAGGAATATTGTTATGCTGAGATTGTGGTATCACTACTTTTACAGTTTAGCAATTTTTAAAAACATCTTTTATTTTTCTTCTGGGGAAAACATATTAGTGCAAAGAAATACTAGAACTTGAGTCTGAAAATTAAAAGCATTCCTCCAAAAAAAATGAGGTATCATAAAATAACATATTGTGGACCTAATCCTTCTTTTCATTCCTCCTATGAAGATTTCAATGAAATAATAAATGCTGAGAAATTCAGGAAATTTTTCATTGTACCTCCCTTTATCACCACAGAAAAATGTCCTTACAGAAATGCATTGCTTTCATTTAAGCTTTCTGCCTATCCCTAGGCATAGAGTAGCTACTTTGAAGTTTTATCCAAGGTACTTTTCAAAGAGTATTTGCAAGTATTGGTTATAAAGTGAGTGGCCGAAAAAAGGAAGGATGGATTTGGTTTATAGTGACTCCTGCTGGGAGGTAGGAAACCGTTGGCAGAGCTCAAAAAAACATACCAGTATTGTGAGGTGAAGAGGATCCCTTGACAGGTGAATTATCTTCTCTGTCAGTGAAGAAAAAATGCCTATTAATTGTCTTCAGATGACAGTTAATGTTTTATATCATCATGGAACAATACAAAATCCACAGTGAATAGTTCAGATTGAAACGATGCTATTTCAATAAATTATAAAACAAGTTTTTTTTTTCCCTTATTGTCAGATAGAAGCTTCACTTTCCTGATCACGATGCTCTCAGGAACATGTGATTCTTGGGGTCAGGAGTTGGACTCGATGAGCCGTGTGAGCCCCTTCCAACTCAGGATATTCTATGATAACTCAGGTCATGCAAAGGATAAAGCTGATAATTCAAGGACATAAAGTAGCACTGTTTATCATCTCCATCCACTACTCCATAATGCAGATAAGTTCTTTAACCAAGTTATATGTAGAAGCCAATACTAACTGAAAAATCAGGTTTTTTTCTGGCATCAAAGCTTCTGGTTTTAACTCTTGTTAGTACAATAACTGTAAAATTTAACAGGACATATAATCCTAGTGCTTCAGATTTAGCCTGATATTTAAATATAGCAAGTTAAATGAGCTTTTAACAGGGACAGAAGATGCTGGGGTTATGTGTTGTTTGGTGTCATAGGTTTCAGTTGTGCTAAAAAACTGGGGAGGAATTTTCTTCCCTTCCCTCTGCCTGCTGCTCTGAGGGAGGCTGTGTGGAAACTTAACAACATAAAGGAATTGGCCAGCAGACCTGACATTCCAGGCTGACGGCCCCTGGAAAGCCTGTGGGGAGGAGGAGTAGTTTTCTCTTTTATTTTTGCTTATCCTGCTCCTGAGAGAGGAGGGCAGTGGGTTTGTTAACGGGACGGAGGAAAAGTGTATGTTGGAGAAGCTCCAGAGTTCTGTTTTTGTTCTCAGCCTGGTTGCCTGGTTGTGGTTTCTCCTTGTGCACATCACCGAAAGAAGGGACAATTATACCACCATCACAACAGACTGCATGAGTTTTCTTGGTAACGAACTTTTTTCTTCTCCCCTCTCTTCCTTTCTCGGTGGGGAGGAAATCTCCATCCTCGGCCCCCCTGCAAACCTGGGGCCCTGCGCGGCAACTGCCTGATCCAACAGCTCCCACTGCCGGCCAGCACAGAGCACTGCAGGCTCTGCTCCTCCAGAAATCCAACAGCGCTCCCTGCTGACTGTGGTTAGATTTGGGCCAAAAGCACAAACTGAACTGTTTATTTTTTTTTTTAAGGGAATTTTTGGGTATAGGATTATTGTTTGGTGTTTTTTTTTCCTCTGTTTTTTTTTTTTGTTGTTGTTCTGCCAATACACATATATATCTTTTAATAAAGGGCTGTTATTTTTCTTTTCTCCACACTTTCTCAATTGGAGACTCTTAATTTCAGATTTACAATTGCTTAGAGGGAGGAAGTTTTAGTCTTTCCTCATAACTCATCCTCCTTAGCAAAACACTTCCGTCTCATTAAACCGAGACATTTGGTTTTTTGTTTTTTTTTGTTTTTTCCCCCCCCCATAAATGGGCTTTCTTGCACATTTCTCTTTAATATCAATATATGCTGTGGAGAAGATAGTATCATAGACAGACTATAAATGTGAGAGGAGTCTGTTCTTGATTCAGGAGGAATAGGAAACTTGGTGAGTTTTTAAAGTGTGTGATTCATCTAAAAGAATCTTTAGTACACTTGAAATCTGTACAATTATGTGGTCTAAGTCTAGCAAACTCAATAGGAGTTTCGCCATTTAAAAAAATTAGGCCAAATGCTCAATTACAGTTTGTTATTAGGAAATTAGTCTTGCACAGTCTTAGGTCTCCTCTTGTGAACAACGTTTTTATTGAACTGCTTATTAGCACCTGCTTTGCTGCATTAACGTGGTGCTCTTTGATCAGTATCAATGTGTACCTTTCAGTGAGAGAACTGGCAAATCTGGTGATCCTGTGGATGAAGCAGGTGGGCTGGCACTTTTGAGATGAGGAGATTCACTGTCATAGAACACATGTACAATGTAGTCTTAAGATAGTTTCAGTTTCACACACAAAGTACAATTATTATCTTTTTAAAAGTTCAGTTAACCTATTTTCATGTCAACTGCTGTCCACAAGCATTGAGAAAAGAGACCTTTGTGAAACTGTGGCTATAATCTCAAGATAAAATATTATACAAGCATCTCTTTTCTCTGCTGTATAATTTAAGTTATCGTGCTCTGAATAGTAGCTACTTTCTTATAGATATGGAGAGCTTTACCTAAATAATTTTAAAGAGTGTTTTTAGGGGAAGTTTTAAATTTTTATATGGAGCTATAGTCTTTGGACCTGGAGTTCTGATTTGTCTTGCAGAAGGGTTGTGCAGAAATATTCCTTAGGGATGCAGGTATCAGAAAGTTTCTGTAAAAAGTCTATTTATTGTCACTAGTGTGAATAGTAGGGAAAATAGATCAGATTCCTAGCAAATTCTGAGTACCTAAAAACATGTCAGATTTTGTTTGGATGCGTCCCTAAAAAGGATATATCAATTTTTCCATGCCATTTGAGCTAGACAATCCATTATACTCACTCTGCCTGACCTTATAATTATCTTTTTTGGGCAGAAACATTGCGTTTTGTGTAAAATTTTATTCCTTTTTTTCCTTCATTCTTCTTCAATATCTTTACAATGTAATTCTTGCAAATACATAATGCTAAATCAGATTTATATTTACAAGGGCACAATCCTTTTAAAAATGAAAGAATACCTATGCAATTTAATCACATTTAAGGAACTCATTTTAAAAGTTGATTTTCCTCTGTATTTTTTTAAACACTATTGATTAATGCCAACCATAACAAAAGCCATAACTGGAAAAAAAAATAACAGGAAAAAATAATTACTGATGTCAGAGCTCAGTTTTTCATGGAAAAACTGAGCCAAATGACAAATATTTCAAATAACCCATTGGTATTTGCAATCATTATTTTCATCATTGCTGCTTTTTGAAATAATTATTTAGAAGGCAACCTGTTCTGGTTTCATCTGGGATAGAGTTAATTTTCTTCCAAGTAAGTGGCACAGTGCTATATTTTGAATTTAGTGTCAGAATGATGTTCCTAAAACACTGATGTTTTTGGTTATTGCTGAATAGTGTTTATACTGAATTACAGAGTTTTCAGTTTCTCACCCCGCCCAGCAAAGAGGCTTCACAGGACATCTTATGTTCTGACTTTTGAGAGTGATACTCCAGAAATCAACTTAGTGTTTTTTCTTTTATTTGTTACCTATTTTTATTTACTAAGTGAGAATGTTTAATAAAATGCCATACTGTTTGTTTGTTTGTTTGGTATTTGTTTGTTTGTTTTTTTGTTGGGTTGGGGTTTTTTTGTTTGAGTTTTTGCTTGTTTGGTTTTTTTGTTTTGGTTTTGGCTTTTTTTCCCAGAAGGTCATGAATTAATAGCATAGTTAAGCAGGAAAGTGAAGTAGGTAAAAAGCGCTTTATTAGTTTAAGTGAGACTAAAGCTGAGATTAGCAAAATACAGAACTTCTGTGTCATGGGAAATTCTGGTGTTTTCAGGATTGGAAATAACTATTTTTAAATATAATTACAGAGTTACAGATTTTGTGTTTTTACAATGAGCTAAACCAGCCAGCTCATTTTCACCTCCCATTTATCATTATTATTTATGTAGTTGTGCCTCCTCTTCTTATGTGATTCTGTAGGCCAAGAACATTAGCGAAGGTGACTCGAGCACAGAGTATATTGTGCTGTTTGAAGAGGAGTTTACTGTTAAAAACTAAGGAATAATTTTAGAATCCTAAGAATAGAATAAACCACTCTGCAAAGACCACATCCTCAGCACATCAAACTGTGCAATTGAAACAGGATTCTTTTGATTTGTATCTTCAAGTAAGGAAGAGACAAAAGAATGACAGGAAAGAATTGGATCATTATAAGCAGCATCATAAAAGCAACCTATCTTATGCAGGTCTGGTGTTATATTACAATCATGGTGACGAGGGATCATTTTAAGGAGGGCTCAAGTATTGTTATGGTTAGATGGAATGCCTTCCATGCAGGTGGTTCTAAAGTGCAATATTAAAGAACAAACCCAAAACAATAATAATCTCACTCTTTCTCAAATGATCCTCTTTGTGCAACAATTGGCAAGAGAGGTCAAAGAAAAGCTATGGAATAAGTTCTGTCCTTACAGCTGGACTGTGACAAGATAGGAGGCACATGCTCTCTGAGTCCCAAAGTCTCTTTCTTTCTACTTGGAAGGAGCAATATTGGCAGGTGCAGGATTCTTGGGGTAAAAATGCTGTATGGTATTGCCTGCTGCCTGCATGTTAAGCCAGCAAATGAGATAGAAGGTGTACCTGTCAGTGTTGCCATGTCCTTTGCTTGTTTCTCAGGGATGCGATGCTCTCTTCTTGAGCCAGTTATGAATTATTCGCTTCGTTGCAAAAATATGGTTGTCTAGTTAATAAAAATCCTGTTGTACAGTGAGAAAAATGAGCAAAGATGGTCAGATGAATAGATCTTGCCTGTGGACTTTCTTAATGACAAAGGAAGAAGCTCATTCAGTGTATTTGGTCAGTTGTAGGGTTTCTGGAGGAAAATGGACATATAATGGACATACTGTGAGCAATCCTGGACATTGTCTGACAGGACTTTGTTCCCATGTGAAAGCATGATGTTTGGGACACAGTTACCGTGTGAACGCATGCAACTTCGGACTTGTTACTGTGTGAAAGTGTGCTGGGAGAGCATACTCAAGGACAGCGTGTTTGTGCAGCAGCAAAACAAAGAGATAAACGGCCTTGCCACCTGCAAAAACAAGAACCTGACAGGAGGAGTCGGAGGTGCAGATTGATGCCTCGTGGACAACAGGTCTTAGCAAATCATATGGATTGTTTAGGCGCGTGGACATTGCATGCAACCAATGGTAGTGTGAGCTATCGCATGGCACGAAAGTAGAAAATGTATTTAAGTAGTGTGTGTTTAATAAAATTGACTTCTTGCCAAATTCACATTGAATTGTGTGCAGAGTCTGGGACTTCCACGTCAACAGTCAGTTGTTTTCTTTCCCCTTGTGTCCACAAATCTGTCCCTTAAGGTAAACAGAGGGGCAAGTGTTATGAATGTCAGTGAAGCCTTTGAAGTGAAATTTTCACTGCCTCAAGTAAGAAAGAGTGATTTTTTTTCTTTTCCCTCCTGTGTCTTGTTCCAGCTCTGCCTTCTTAATGTCAAGAAAATTTTCTTTTTTTGTGCCCTTCTGCTTTCTTCATGTCAATGTTATTCTTTTGTTTCCTTTCTCTCTGATTTTGATGTCATTGCCAGCCCTCCTTGTATCCCTGATCCGAAGCTCACAGAGGTCAGTGGTATTAGATCTCTCTCTCTCTAAGTTTGTTCTGTGGAAGCTTTGAGGTCTTCAAAACGCTTTCCCTTTCTATCCCGTTAAAGCAAAGAAAAAAAGAAACAAGGAAGTGAAGAACAATGTTCATCACCTTTTCCCACTCCCAGAATATCCAGCAGCTTTTTTATCAGGGCACTTGCTGCTGACATCAGGGCCCCATGTTTCAGCTCTAAACATGTAGGCTGCTTCAAATTACTGTTCTGCCTAATACATAACAAGGGTTCTGTGCTTGGGCTCTGGACTTACACCCTAAAAAAATAACTGTTCCATAACAAATGTCCCTTTGCCTTACACTGCAGCTTTTCTGATTTGTAAAAGGTAATAATTCACCAAATGAATGAAGGGAAAAAATTTATGTAGGTCAGAGTCTGGATTTAGACATGTAAAGTCTGTTTAAGATCTTAGTTTCAGTCTATGAATATCCTTTTTGTAGGGGGTAATCTTAGGATGTACCTCACACACATTTGGGCACAGACCTGTCTTTAGCATTCAGGGGACATCATCAGCAGCTCTGTGTTATGAGATTCTCCACCATGCAACATGAGTATGTTTGCCAGTTTTCTCCCCTTGCCCATTTGAAACAGAACTCCTGTACAGCCCAATATCCCATTTTAAGAACAAACTATCCTTTTGAAATTGGATCATACATTCATTAGAAGTATTTCCATGTGAACAAATGAATATTTTCTAACAAAGTACTTATTCAGAACAGTTCATCAGCTGTATCCCTGTCACATGGGTTACTTTCTGTTTAATCTCTTACACCAGATAAAAAATTAATGTTGAAACTGCTTTATGTTTGGGATCTCATTCCTGCTAACTTTTGAGTAAACAAAGTTGCTTTGGGATACATATATATATATATATATATAATTACCTGGAGTTCACAGGATACATGATAAATTACAGACTGAAACAGAAACATTTTTCTCACAAATCTAAATCATCACTTTGGGTTCTGGGCTGCTCTTCCACTTGTCATGGCTGCAGTATATGATATTTGAGTAAACTTAACTGGCAGTTTTTGAACTACACAAAAATTAACTGTTGCTAAATTGGGCTAATTTAATTTTGAATGGAAGTCAGTAATGGCAGTAATGCTGTCAGTCTAGAGAGGGAAGACTGGCAGAGAAGTTGCTGTCGTAATCTGGTTTAGTTCTTTATAACTGGGTGAGTTAATGCCTTTTGTAATCCATTAAATCTGCTGACCAGTAATAGGACCCCAGGGAATGGCCCAAAGCTGTGTCAGGGGAGGTTTGGGTTGGACTTCAGGTAAAGGTTCTTCATCCAGAGGGTGATCGGGCACTGGAATATGCTCCCCAGGGAAGTGGTGACAGCACCAAGCTAGCCAGAGTTCAAGAAACGTTTGGACAACACTCTCTGGCACAGGGTGGGATTCTTGGGGCTGTCCTATACAGGGCAAAGTGATGGATTTAATGATCTGTGTGGGTCCCTTTCAATTCAGGATAACGTATGATTATTTTAAATCCTTAGCCAGGTTGCTTCCTATCTGCTCTTCAGAAAGGGAACAAAAGCAAGAATATAATGTAGCTCTAAAGAACATGTTATAAAAGCTAAAAAAATGTTTTGTAAATATCTCTAGGCACATCTCTTATTCCATCCTGGGAAAGGAGATACTCCTTACTGGACTAAGACAAGTCTAGTATAATATATGGCCCTCTTACGAGGCTAACCTGAGTATCTCTATCTGCTGCAGCTGCAGCAGAAGATGGCAGTCTTTATTCAGTGCAGAACATCTAGACTAAATATTTTGATTTCAAAGGAGCAGTAAACACTCTCATCTATTAAGAAAGCCTATATGCAAATAGTAATATAGTAAATCTTTTGTAAGCATGTCATTTCTGCATTAACAGCTATGTAATAAAGCAGAAACCATGTTTTGCATTATTAAAGCACCAAACGAATCAGACTATGCAGCACTGATGCTTCATTGAGCACCATCGAGCTATGCTGTCTTGTGTTTTGTACAATGTTTATATTTTTTTGTTAACGGAAGAATGTTTAGAGGGTAAAGAGTTTACAGTCCAATAAAAATGAATAACTGATTATTCTCCTAGTTTAGAGGTACTGAAAACTTTTCATGGTGCAATAGTTTTTGTATTTGTAAGGTTTGGTGATCTAAACATCAGATTAGGAGATCTCCTTCTCTGAACTTTTGAGAAATATTAATGATAATTCTTATAGATGTGTTTTTTTGTCACTAACGCAGACACCACATTCATGCTGAGGGAAACAGGAGTCTGTCACTGGAATCTGTCTTTTACCTTCTAAGATGAGCATTGAAGTTCTCTGGTTTGTTGCCCATAGTCCTGTAATGTGATAAGTAAGAGGTTCCTGTGTTTGCTTTCTTTGCATTAACATAATCTATGGTAGATTAGGGCTAAAATGAACAGGTACATGATCTACAACTTGCTCAAAGCATTTCTGTCCCTTGCTCTTGCACGAAAAGCATGCCTTTCTTTTTTTAATATCAGTCAGTTTCTAACAGTCCTAAATGATTATGCATTTATGTGTGTGGTCTTTTCCTGAATACCCACTGAGTTAATTGAACTCTCTTTTGTGGAATAGAATCATCATCCCTCAGTCTTCTGTGATTTTTTTCTCCGTTGTCAGATCTTTGTCTGGTTTTGGGTTTGGTTTTTGGGTTTTTTCTTTGGTTACTTGGTTTGGTTTTGGCTTTTTTTTTTTTTTTTTTTTTTTTGTATTTACAAGAGGAGCAATAATATGACAACCCTCCAGGAAATATTGTGTTTATTTTCTTTAGATAAAACTGTTATTCTCCACTAATACCTGTTGCAGATAGTCCACACATATGGAATAGAGTTTCGCAGTTTGGTGGAACCAACTGGTTTTATTGAGACAATGAGAGACTTGTCACTTCCAGAACTCACAGGTGTGACATAGATATCCTCCAGCGTGCTACCAGTGAACTGGATGGAAAACCACTTTTCATCTCAGAAGGCTTTCCTGTATTTCCCATTTCACCATAGGTAAAAGCCAAACCTTTCCACAAAGAGTTCAAATCATGGAATCATTAAGGTTAGAGAAGACCTCCAAGAGCATCAAGTCCAAACTTTGACCAATCACCACCTTGTCAACTAGACCAGAGCACTGAGTGCCACATCCAGTCCTTTCTTGAACACCTCCAGTGATGGTGAGCAGTTGGAGAGCATCTTTCAAAGCAGGTAACACTGAAGTAATTTTATTCATCTGAAAATAGCACAGTTCAAAATATTCCTTTGCTTGAGTCCTTGTCCAGACTTGTTACATTTCCAAGGAGAATTATGTTTTTGTCTAATCAAAGTTTTCTTTAAACCCCCCCAATTTTCTTGTAATTGTCAATATAAAAGACTGATCCTGCAAGGTTTTGTGTAAATTGAAGAACTGGCAAAATGTGTTATTTATGACCAACATTAACTAACAGAAGGATTCCTTCTGTAGCCTGTTCAAGATGTAGTTTTTCAGTTCTTCCAAGCCTTAAGACAAAATAAATATAATACTTATTTATTTTGATAGTTCTCCAAAATAGACTGTTAGGTTTTATTTGTTCTTAGGCTATACAAAATTATCCTACTTTCCTTTTCTTGCTTACCGTATTTTTCTTTTTTTTCCTTACTTCTTCCTTTTCTTCTCTTCCCTTTGCAATCTTTCTGTCTGAAAAACTTTTTTGATACTTACTTTAAAAATTATTAACTTACCCATTTCATGTTGAAAGAATGAAGCTTCAAGGAGTCTTTTAGATGTTAGTAAGGCCTACCTACTACAACGTAGGTAGAAGCTGTGATGCTGTAATGGCATATTGATATAATTAAAAATATCTTGTAATAATATTACTACATTATCTAGCAATAGTCTTGCATTCTGGTCTGATGTCCTTTACTATGACTTTGCCCAAGCTGACTCAAGCAAAGACAGCACAGCCCTAGAAGTAAAATAGCCACATTTGCAGTGTGACACTCTAAAAAGCCTTGTACTGCCTTGACTTAACCAGCAAAGCAGCCCTAGCTGGGCAGTCTCTGCCCTTCAGTGTGTAGTGTAAACACATCATCTCAAAACTAATTGGCTCTTCCACGAGGAAGCAAGACAGGTAAAGTGCATTTAGTCAAGCAAGAGATGTGCTAGACTGATCACTCATGAATGCTGTAATTTTATTTTGAAGGACATGTCATTTTCTCTGGGATATCAAATGAACTACAATTGCCAAGTTCATAATCGGTGTTATGATAGACACTGAGTAACATGAAGCAGGAACTGAAGGGTAAAAGGAGCTGTGGTGTCTGATAGACTCTTTTGAGCTGAACAAAAATCAGAATTGTGATGTCTAAAATGTCTAAATGTCTATTTAGACATTGCAGATGTCTAAATTCCCTGAATGCAGGTACAATTAGTGATTTTCATTGTCAACTCAGTTGTTCCCAATCTTTTCTGTTCTGCTCTCCCCCTTGTCAAATACAGAAAGTGCACGACATGCCGGAACTCCTCCAATAGTATAAATATAGACAATGTAGTGATGCTATTGTAGCTGTGTTATGAGAGTATGATGAAACAATAAACTAAATGTGTAATCTTCCACTCATCATATCACCCTTTCACTTACTCATGGACAGTTTTTATTCTTGACATAAGGCATTGCAAGATCAGTTCATCTGCTACTTCCAATCAGAACGTGTTAGCAGCATCCTTAGGTTTTCTTCTATTTACGCCTCTAGCTGTAGCAGAAACTGTCGTATATTTCCTGTTGTCTTATACAGAGGGGTGCTACCTCTTCAATTTTACAGTTCTTAAGATCCTTGAATGATCCTTGTGGGACCTTTGCAACTCAGGATATTCTATGATTCTATGATTAAGATTTTACTAAATCGTGTTTTGGGTTGGGGATGCTAACAAAATATAGTCAAACTTATTTTCCACTATGAAAGTGGACCTTGCTTTCTGCAATTAAATTTGCTTAGCTCCCATATTTGTTATTTTTAGGTACATTTGAAGTTTGGATGGCCACAATAGTAAATAGATAATTAGTAATTGTGCTGATACTGGTTCTATGCCAACAAGAGGTAAATAATGCTACTTTACTTCCATTAGTGGTTCACTGGCTGTATCTGAGGGTTAAAGAACAGCAGCACAGACTATTTCTCATTGCTGAATGTGACCCTGTTAGCACTGCTCTTTCTTTCAGCTCTCCCATGCCATATCTCCATCACTTACCTTCGTTTTCAAAGCATAATTTATTCACTTCTTTTTGGTCTCTGGACTGACTTGCATTGACTCTGGACTGACAAGCATTTCTGAATTATCCTGATGCCTGTCCCCAGTGTTTGAAAAGAGCTTTCCAAAAGCGTGTGTGAAACCACAATGGTATCTGTCTTTGAGCTTTGCCTTTCAGTTTTCTGTTTCTGTGATTCATTACGCACAAATCCTTTCAACTGCATGACAAATCCTGTATCACTGTTCACTTTTATTGCTTTCTGTCCTCTCTCTTTATCCATCTGTCTCTTACTTCAGATTAAAAACACTTTGGAAAAACAGACTGTCTTTTTATCCTTTTTTTTTTTTTTTATGTAGTCTCTGAACAGGAGATTTTCTGCTGGAAGACACTCTTACGCAGTATAGCACTATCTCCACCCTTATCACTGTGGATTGCTTGCACTTAAATGTGGTTAGTAAGGTTGCTTTAACACCTTCAGAAAAAAAGCTGGGGGAGAATGTTCATTTCTCAAATCAATCTTCCTACAAATGCACACAGATTCCAATAGGAAATGGAGGTCAGAGTTCCCTTTGTTTGGAATATTGCAATTTTGCAATTTTTTAAATTTTCTTCTTGAGCTTTAGCAAGTTATCTGTATTTTGCAAAACAAAATATCTGTAATATTTTGTTTAGAAACAACAGAACGTCTATGTGATGTCAAAAATATAATTTAATTAAATAGGAAATATATAAAAAGAAAGAAAAACTGAAAGATTAAATTGAGTACTAGAAGAAATAGCTTCAAATATTTCAAATTGTTTCTGCTGAAAATTTCATTCAGATCAGTTCAATTCTGAGAAACTGGAAATTTTGATGAAAGCGGATTTTTCTGTGAGAGATCTGTAGTTTTAATAAGCTCTGCAAGCTAAGTAGCCTTTCTCGTGTCACAATTAACAAAAATTAATTACACCCTATCTATTCTATCCTATACTTTTTATTTTCACTGTGATAAAAGTTATATTATATTCCTTTCACACACCAGGATTATTTTTCAACCTTGTATTGTCAAGTATCAATGATGTTTAAGCATTCTTGACATTTAGAAGCTCCCCTGAACGCCTGTTGACAAAAAAGCTTTGCAATACATGTTCAAAGACTACTCAGGGGAACTATCAGAATACAGTAAATCCTACTTCAAGGCCGCCCAAAATGTTTTGTGTATTTGTGGCTTTAAACATTTACATTATCCAGTGGGCTAGGACAATTCCTGTTTAATTTAGTGTCCTGTTTGCTTCCAATGTGACTGTAAGAAAATTGACTCATTTGCTTCTTCCTAATTTTTATTCTCTTCCTTTCCTCACTAACGCAAACTTTTAAGACACCACTATCTACACCTTTGAGTACAGGATGAAATACTGTGGAAAAATTACATTTCACAGGCTTCAGAACTTCTGAGCTTTTCTAAGTAGGTGCCTGATTAAATTGATGGATGCCATAAGACTGATTTATTGCCTTGTCCAAACCACTGTTGATGGGCATAGAAGTTGCAAGAAAATCCTTGGTGTTACGTGTTCCTTTACAGGCTATATATCTTTATGGAACACTATGCTCTGTGGCATTTGACATTTAGTAGGCCATTCTTTATTTACACTAGAAAATTTGGCACAGATTTCTGTATGGACAGAAATCGATGCAAAGCTTTAATTCTAAGTTTTAGAGAAATCATATGTGGCTAAAACTTTTTTGTGACAGGAAAAATATCTATAAAAGCATCTGGGCTTAAAATAGAGTTTTAGCAGATTTTATCCCAAGTGTATTTTCTTCAGTGTGAGGTGAGGGGCACGGCCATAATTCCCTCTAATACTGACCAACCAATTTTTGCAAAGGCAGTTAAAAGTCCTTTTTGCAGCAAGGAAAATCCCCAGGAAGATCAACATGTCAAATGACAATATTCAGCCCCCAGTTTTATAAGTACTGGGAGAAGTGGGATTAGCACATGTTGTCATGATGTAGTAAAAATGTATTAAATTCTGTTTTCCAACTGTTCTCAAGGCCAAGAAGTCTTATTTAACTTTTGAGCATTTTCTTTGCTGTGCTTCTGGAAGTTAGGAGCATTGCTAAAGTCATTCTCCACCACAGAAAAACAAGAACAAAGCTGAGTGTTTGAAAAACACAGAGAAAAGAGCAAAGACCCTATTTTGACTGAAACCACTATCAAAGTTTTCATGATTTCACTAAAACATCAAATTTACAGAATGAACAACAACTTAAAGAAGAGGCCTCTTATGACACTAAACTGTGCCCTAAAACTTCCTTACACAGCAAAGCTGTGAAATAAATGCAGATGTTACACTTGTACTGTTGGGCTGCTAAAAGACATTCAGTGTTATTGATAAACCACACTCATTGCAAAATTTTATGTGGTGGAAAGAATTAAGAGCCCCTTAGGAGCTTATTCACATCTGATGAATGGTAGTGAAGGGCCAAGTGATCTATTACACACAGTATTTCTTTTTTAGTGTAGTCTTTGTAATTTTGAAAGCTCTGTTACAGAGAAATGTTTTTGATTGAACAAAATAATTTGACTGTATCTTCACTGTCCTATGGATGGTGTACAAAACTGAAATACCTAGGTATCCAACTGTGCCGGTTTATAAAATAGATATGATTTACTTTTGAACTCTTTTAGTGTTTGTCATTGCTTACTGTCTATGATGGATTTTTAAATCTCATGAAAATTTAAAATTAATATTCAGCAGCTGCTTTTCTAATCTACCTTTTAATTTCATATGTTGGTTTGAGGACAATCTGAAGTGTCTATTCAAAATACATCCCTCAATACAAATAACATAGTTTAATTTTTCCTTGTGATAACACAATCCCACCTGTACCCTTCTTGTTACCAGTTGAGAGTATTTATGTGTTTGCATAAAAGAAAACCAATAATCCTGTTGGCTTCACAGAGGGTAAATTAGTTGGCACTTAGGCTACTTCAAATTGAATAATTTCGATAGCTATAAAAGAAAAGCTGATACTGGTTTCTCTGGTGAAACTTGTAGTGAGTCTACATGATAATAAAATATCCTTGATGCTAAATCAATCCATTAGGTAGCTGTGAATCAGATATCTACCTGTGGTTGTTTACAAGTGTAGCTGCAAAATTTATTTTGTTTGTTTGAACAATTCTGTAAGAGTTGTAGTTTTTGGCAGCTGTTTATCTTCAGCAGTATTTGCTTTGTGGCAGGAACGTATTTCCAAGGGAAAGGTTCTTGACCTCAGAATCAACATTCTAAGGGCAGAAGGAGAACATCAGGTTTTTGTAGAGCTCAACAGGATTGATAAGCATAACAGAAGTCTGCATTCAAGAAGAATTTGAATGGGATTGTGGAGAGTTACAGTTTAGCAAGTCATAAACTGAATCAGGCAAGTGTGGGAATAACACAGAGTGAAGGGGAAGAGCAAGAAGAAATAGTGCAGGAGTTCACCTTTAACAAAAATTTAAATACAAATGGTGATTACAGAGAGATGCATTCAGTATGATAATGGAAGGGACCTCTTAGGTCCTTTCCCTTTTGGAAAAAGGCACAGTGTCACTGCCAACAAAGGCAAAGACATTCACCAGTGCATGGTAGAAGAGTGGTGCATATGAAAGTGTTAAGGGTCCACGTGTACTCAGGGATGAGTCACAGGAGAAACTGCAGCACTAAAAAAGACAGAATATTGTGAGGGATATATGTGAAGGCAAGATCTGATTGTGGAAAGGGAAATGGAAGGGTTATTTATTTGAAATAGAGAACCGCTTTATTTTGGTTAAGATCTGAACAGATGGAGAACTTAGCAGGGGCTGGTAGTCCAGCGTGGACTGTGTGTACTCTGAAAGGTTATTCTAGGCAATATCCAACAGATCTCCATAGGCTGAAACACATTTGCAAAGAGAACTAATAGAACCGTTTGAAGGGAATAAACACCTGTGTAAATAGCAACATCCATTTTTACATAACTTTAATCAGGGTGTTGCGAAGAAAAAAATACGTCCTTGATTTGAGGTGGTAACAAATCCCTGAAGATCAACTAACGAAATAATTTTGACCTTTATGTGGCATTTGAGTGCTGTCATTCAATGACTGTATCAGAACAGTCAGAATTGCAGTTTGATCCATTCAGTTACCCTCTCAATCAGCATCCTGGTGTTTTCATTAGTTTACTTGCTGATGAGGGGTTCTGTAGCGGGGGGTCTGAATCTTTTTTCCATTGCTGGGTTGTCAGGGTCTCTATTTCTCCACAAAGTTTTCTCAAATATTTCAAATCTCAGCCTACATCAATATGAAGGTTTATTCCTATGCTTTCTATTTAGCAGAAAATAGAGTCCATGATACACGCAGACAGACATTTCATTAACTTAGAGGAGCCCCAAAAGGTAGATGATGTTAGATAACATAACTTTCGTGTATGATTATTGTGTGCCCTGTAGCTAAAGGCATGAGGAAATAAAGTAGAAGTAAAGACAGGTCATGATACCTGGTCAACTCTTCTTAAGAGGAGCCCACATATTCAGCACCAATAAAAAGTCTTCTGCTATATCACAAACAGTTCTAGTCACATTGAATCCATGAGTCTGTTGGTACCAGTGAGCGTAGTCTTGTAGACAATATTCTCCAGGAGAAGTGTGTGAGCTGGACAATTGGAATATGATTAAAAATGCATGACTGTAAGGGTTTGGATCCGACTTTCCCGCCGAATG